>JAOUQT010314851.1:0-25564 GCA_025769995.1 Xyliphius kryptos | reverse complement strand
TGCCAAAGCGAGACATGCGGACACTGCAGCGAAGAGGCAGAAGATCCGCTGTGGCGACCCCGAAAGGGAGCAGCCGACAGACAAAGAAGAAGAAGAAGAAGAGGATATTGTCATCATACCATGACTTGTGGACACATAAAATAATGTCGTCATCTAAGAATTTGTAGTCTTTTTTTTCCAAATTTATTTATAATTTCAAAAACAATAATAAGTTTGTCCACAATAAACAGAGAGCGAGCAAATTCATAAAACTGTCAGCCAGGCACCGAACCCCCCTGCATATGTTATCCCCCTGCCGAGCTTTGTCGCTGGGCAGAATTTGAGCCTGCTCTACTAAATATAACACTCATTGATTCCAAGACAAACTGCATTTTGTTTACCATTTTCTACCTGGCTGTTTGCAGGTTCTTTGCCAGTGCTGAGGGAATCAAATGATGGCATTCTTGTTGCGGATCTTATAATCAACAGCATATTGCCAGCTGCTGAAGCAGAGAAGAATAGTAAGTAATCTTCTAAAGCAAAGTTAGCGGTAATAATGTAATTGCTTATTTGAGAGTGGTTGGAGTTCAATCGGTGTGGCAGCTGGCCCATTAAGAAAGTAGACCAAGCAGAATCTGGCCAATAATAAATGTGTTACAGTCACATATTTTGCTAATTGGCATTAATCAAAGCAGGTGATGTTCATGCATTTCTCCCCCCTCCCCAAAAAATAATAAAGAAAGAAAAAATGACACTGGGTACAATTTTTATTCAAAGACGCAAGATAAAAGGGCAGTGTAGACAGGTAGGTGGGGGTGGAGGGTGCAGGCTAAGCGCAAAGGTCCCTGAGTAAGCATTCATTATCTGGCTGGCTGTGTGTGCACCATGAAGCGGATCAAAATTAAATCAAGTTTTTAGCCTGCCACATTAAATGTGACCGTCTTCATGTCTGCTCTCTGATATTTTCTTTTTAAGAGTTGTGCTAACAACTTTAGCATTAGCTCATTAAGATCTTCTTAGTAATGAGTGGAACTGTCAGGACGGCCAATCAACTTGCTGTCTGCCAGTAGATCCAGAATTTAATTAGTCTTCCTCATGAAATTTACTTTTTTTATTTTAAAAGAAGATCTTTTGAAGGTTGGGGTCAAACCTTCTGTTATTCAGGTTTAGATTAGGCTTCTTAGCTTCACTAAGGCCAAACGTTGGTAACAGTGATTTGGAGAAAATTACAGACTAGCCGACCCGCAGCGTAGCATAGGCTATGCATAGCATGTCTCCAAATGTATCCTAATGGTGGCAAACGAAGGTTATAGCCATGTTGAAAGCAAAAGTTTTGTCGATAACATTTTTCCAGTAATATTGATAGAAGCAAACACTGATGCAGTAATTGGTATAACATTGAAAGAATTGTTGTTTCATGTGAAGTGTAGGCCATGTTAGGAAACAAAAAGGGGTGGGTTCCATCAGAGAAAAAGGCGATGGAACTCAATCATACGTATCCCATGGTTCGACAGGGAATACAAGAGTGGGACTTCGTCATGCGTATTCTATGGTTCGTGGATAAATAAATATAATTTTTTGTGATGTGTTTGCAGACATGAAGGTAGGGCATGAAGATTTAAACCACAATTTAAACTCTTTTTGTTTAACATAATAACTAAAATTTGTACGTCATCTGGTAATTTTTCACCTATTACTTGCCTCCAGCTTTTATTGCTATTTAGTAGTCAGTAGGTGATACCAGATCCAGCCAGTTTAATTCAAGTATCATCAAGCAGGTCTTCCACATCTTCTTTTGTTCTGATCAGATTCAGTCGATTCTTTTAGGGCAAGAGTGACTTAAACAAAATGTTCAGGTTTAACTATTTGTATGGAACAAGTGCCATTTCACCAATTTTAACCAAAAGATGATGATGATGATGGCTTGCTATCTGTGTTGAGTTTACATAAAAATATTTACTGACCCCCTCAATTATACAAGTTCTATTAAAGTGCCAGTGATAAACTTTTACCCAGTTATAGAGTTCGATTCATATGCACAAGGTTCTATTCAAAATAGACCAGCTGTCACCACTTCAGCTAAATGAACCAATGAGATATTAAGATCAGCTTGGGCAAATAGAGCCTCAATTAAGTTCTAAAATGATGATTTAGCTCCTGAAATGAAGCATGCCCCCACGTCCTGATTGTCTTTTAATTGAGCATTGGAATTAGATGTTGAGTCTCTGGAGCTTATCGAAATGACGGACTTGGTTATTCACTTAAGTGACTGTGCGAACTCAATCAGGAACAGCAAGAAAAACACTGGATCTCACTGTTTCAAAATGTGGAAGACATTAATAAATATGTGATGTGCAGTGCATGGTGCATTTGAAAGGAACCCCCACCATGTAGACTGTGTTATGCAAATCATCATTAGACTGTTGCAGATAAACTGTTTATCTATATAAATACATGAAATAGATTAATCAGAAAGTGGTAAATAGGTCTTGGGATTTATTTCTAGGCAAGGTGGACAAGATTACTTTTGTGTAGAGTTGTTTAATCACACTACTTATTGAGAGCAAGAAAAGTGCTTTGATGCTTGAGGCAAAACACTCTTATAGACCTGCAGTGATGGCTAACCGTTCCATGGATTACTGCTTTATTCGGAATGCAGAGTAGACAGCATCATGAGAGTTCATATCATAAAATAAAAAGACTGTACAATCACAAATGTACACAACACATTACCGCTCCTTTTCATTAAAGCTTTGGTAAATGAAGGAAAATGAAATGGATGACTTAGCTGCAAAGTCACAGTTTTGCAGTTAGCTGTGACTGTGAACTCACAGAGACAGAACACATGAGCAGAGTGTCAGAACTTGTTGGGTTCTGCTTTCAAATCATTCAAAATCCAAGGTTTTGCTGAGGCTGCCTTCCCCAGTTATTCTTTTAAAGATGAGCTTGATTTCAGACCGGTCTGACTGCAGGACTACTGATCCTAGTTGCATGTTTCTAGGCTGAAGATTTCAGAGTTAAATCAAGGAACTTTAGCTCTGCTATGTGTTATTATTTTTCCAGAGGCAGTTTTTATAGTTTAAATGTGATTTAATTCATTTTTTTTCCTTTACAGATTTCCTTTACTTCACTGCAGGCAGCAAGTTGGCCTAGCACATTTGCCTCTCAGTGCTAGGGATAAAGGTTTGAATCCCAATCTGGGTGGAGTTTTCATGTTCTCTCCTGTGTCCTCTGGCTTCTCTGGTTTCTTCCCACAGAACAATAACATGGATTCAATGTGAATTGACTGCTCTAAAGTTCCGTTATATAGTCTGTGTGTGTGCCCAGCGATAGATTAGCGCCCTGTCCTGGGTGTATCTGCCTAGCGCCCAAGATGTTCTCCCCTAAACAGGCATTGGGAACCTTCCCATGACCTTAGAAGAGGATTAAACGAAAGATAATTAATAGGAAGAACCTAAAGCCATCTGCAGTTCTTCCTATACTTGGTTCTCCAACTGAGAAATCAGATCCTTTATGCTTTTATTATGTGTTGGTGCACTCACTAGCAAATATGAACAGGAAATGCATTTTTAAAGATTTTAATCAATTTTAGCTATTTATTCTACACTCAAAACAACAGAAGGAAAAGGAGTCTCATGCTGGCAGTAGGATCTTCTGGGCTGTTTGTTAGCAAATGTCAGCAGTGGACCTCCTACAGTGGAATCAGCTATGATATAAATACTGCAAATGCAATTCAAAATTTGACAGCAGTGTAGGAGTGTGTGAACTCGAGAGGCATTGTGAAAAGCACCAATCCTTTAGCAACTTGTCTTCATGTCACATTTTAAAGCTTCCTGTGTAATAGATTTGTTGTGTGAATGTTGTTTTTTGTCTTTATTATATTTTTTTAGTATTAGAATTTCACACAATTTTCTATTGCAATATGAAGCAATAAGACATTATGCCGAAAATAGACATTATACACTTTTAAATTTTTTTTTTTTAAGAAGCTCTTAGACCTTGTCCACATCTAGCCGGGTATCTGAAAAAACGAATAATTTTTTATGCGTTTTGGGCTTGCATATGAAAAATAGTTTTACATCAACAAAAACGATAATAAATGAACACTCTGGTCAAAGAGGAGATTTTTTAAAACTCCCTTTTTTTGTATGCTTGTGTACATGTTTCAAACCATACAGGAAATCATGTTTGTTTTGAGGGATTCTGATTGGCTGACAGATTTGAGCTTTATGTTACGCTGACGTCTATGCGCTTGGAGTGTTCAGGACAACGCTCGATGGCGTATTTGTGCGGGTTCATGTGGATAAAAACGTTTACGTGTGGATCGTCGTATTTTTTAAAAACGATGTGGGTGAGATACCCGGCTACGTGTGGACTAGGCCTTATACATGCGTGCACACAGTATTTTCAAACCTTGGCCACGCCCCTGCAACAATCTCCTCTCGTTTAGAAAGTGCTCTAAAATGTTAAAACATGCCCAAATTTGATTGCTGTATTGACATTTTTTTTTGTTCGATTCAGGTTAGACCTCTGCAGAAATGGCTGTTTGGTGTGTACCTGGAAGAAGCTGAAGGAAAGGATTCAGATCTGCTTTGGAGGAGGAAATTTTAGTTCTGCAAACTCACATTCTAATGGAACCAAGGACCTCTCCTGGTAAGTATTAGAATTTGCTGACTTAAAAAAAATTATCCAACATAAGAAAATGTGCCTCATATTTGACAGCATGTTTTAAATCAACCTTTTCTTCACATAACAAATATTAAGTCCAGATATCAGTCCACCCTCACTAGTAACACCCAGGACAGGGCACCAAACTATCACTGAGCACACTCACAAACACACTATGGGGCAAGTTAAAGCATCCAGTTTACCTTGAATCCATGTTTGTGAACTGTGGGAGGAAACCGGAGAACCCAGAGGAACCCACGCAAACACGCGGAGAACATGGAAACGCCACCCAGATCGGGAACCGGGAATCCCCAGCGCTGAGAGGAGAACATGCTAACCACCAATCCACCATGCCCAATTTCAGTCATAATCATCGAAATAAAAAAAAGAAACATTTTAAATATATCAGTATGTGTTAAATAAATAAATATAATATACCTGGTTCATTTTTGAATACATTTACTGAAATATATTTTTTTTTTTACTTTTTTATGATATTCTAATTTTATGACCAGCACCTGTGAAGACCATCTGCAATAGAAGCTGTTACTCCAGAGTCTTGTGCCTGATCGTGCCCCCCTCTACAATCGTTTCAGAGTGCTTATAGGGGGTATCGGTGAGGACGGCAGGGATTGGCTGACTGCAGACCATGATGCCCACTGAGGCTGGGGCGCTCCCTTTATAAAACGCGGCATCGACGCGCGCACTCCAACTCTGCGTCACTCGTGCCAGGGAAGCTCATCGTGCCCCCTCATCGTCGTTTCATCATGAGTGAGGTGAGATCCGCACTTCACCATCGGGTTTTTTTTAAAGGTGTTAACGCTTCTGCAGCGCGCTCCGTGCCCACGTAGGCGCGGCTTTTGCGGTGAAGCTTAATGAGAAAAGTCGGAGAAGTGGAGAAGCGCGGTCGCTGTAAACGCTCCAAACCTGACAAAACGTCCATCCAGCTTATTTCTGCAGATGTGGAGCGTTAGTCGTTTATTTCGTCATTTCTATCCATCTTTATTTAGTTGCCGATAATATTTACTCCAACTACAATGAGAAAACCCCAGGAAACCCCTTGTGGTTTAATATGGTTTTGATGGCTTGTAAAGCCTTTAAAGGCTATTTTGGGTTTAGAATATTTTGGTGAATTCAGTGGGCCATTAATAGAAAATAGATTAATAGATAATTGCCCACTCCAATTGCATGCATCAATTATAACTGGTGTATAGATTTATCATATTGAACAGATCTAATTTAGCTACAGGCATAAATCTGTAATTGCATCAGGAATACTGAAATCCGTATTAATAAAAACAAACCACTTTTTGTTTATAGAAATCCCATCAAGAGATCATAGATCCAGCCACTTTTTAAACCTCAACTAAAGAACAGAGGATGCCACAGTGTATAAACCCACTGGCTACCTTTGCCAATTAAAAAAGTGCGTATTAATTATGAACATTGTTTGGATTCTTTGTAGCTCATTTATTTGAACATGCATCTGCAGAAACTTTACGGAAATTGTTCTTTAAATGGAAAATAGGTAGGATAAGATACCTATAAAATAAGGAGTTAAGATTCTGTAGTGCTGGTTGAGGGGTAGGATATGAAGTTAGATAACTTTGCAGATATATGTATGTATAACAATAGCTCGCGGGAATATATATTCTGATGTTGACCTTTCCAGTGTGAGATGGCAAAAGACGGAAATATGCAAATGAGCCCTGAGTTCCATGAATTCAGCAGTAGCTACTGTGTTTTGCATAAATGATGCCTGTGTGAATGTGTATTATTCACAACAGTTAGATTTAGTAACTCTTTACTGAATGGATTTCAGTCTGTAAATGCAGCACAATCCAGATTGAGGTTTGGCAGCACTTTGGTATATTCCAAAAATTGGAAGTAATATTTAACTGAATGTCTGAAAAACCCATAATTGTTCATATTTAACTTGACATTATTATTTTAAAGTAAAAATTTGGTTTACTTTTAGGATTTTTCAGTCCTTACCCATTTTAATTTAGCCAATTTACATGAGTATTTAAAAAAAACTTGATTTTAAATTTAAATCTGATCAAGATGTCCCGTACAAACTAGTAAAACTAGTATAAGTTCAATAGAACACTTTGGCACAAAGGAGTCCCACCAATAGGAACCCACCAATAGCAGTCCATGTTCACTGTTAAATTAAATTAGGAACACCTTATGGAATAACTGCAATAAATGGGCTTCCTCTAAACAGCACCTTACAAGCATCCTCCAAGGTTGATGGGGTTTATCCAAATTGAGGAAGCGAAAAGAAAAGAAAAGAAAAGCAACATTTTCCAACATTTTCCAAGCTTTTTTCACAAACCTGTTGTGCACCATAGATTTTTGTTTTTGTTCCACGTTAACGCTGGAAAGATGTGATGTCCTGTTTCAACCAATGGGTAATGACTTGATGAAGCTTGTTTAATTTGTGAAGTCAAAGGAAAAAGAAAGTCATGGCAGTTGACAGGTGTGCGACTCAGTGCCCAATATCTGTGAGGGTGACTGCTGGCGAGTGTCAGTGCGTGTACATGAATACACGTTTAACATAACTTGATGTGCCCTGCTTTTTCTTCAGTTACTGCTTATATGATTTTTTATACTATCTAATGGCACTGTTGATTAGTGTTGTTGATTGTTGATTATGTTCACAATGCAATACTTTTCAGAAGGATTTTAAAATGTTATATCAATATAATATAATTTTACTTGGATAATGTACGTCATTTCTCGATGTTTTTTTTAGTAAGCATAGTATATTGAAGATTTTAATATGAGATGTTTAACATTTAATGGATAATTTCAAGATACAGATATGTATATTTACCTAAAACAAACATGGTTCCAAGTAATCTGCAGCTTGGTGGGTGTTTGGCTAGATTTTAAGGGGAATCCTTATGAATGTAGGCTAAGTGTTATCACGCTCAGTCATGTCATACTCGGGTGTGAACCTCGCACGCCGTAATTACAGCAAGGCATCCGAGCATGAGCATAAGCAGAATTGATGAAGGATTAGTGAACGATGTCCGGCTTAATGAGCATATCTGCAAAAGTGAATAGTAAAGTGGTTCAATCAGGCATGAAACCAACTGTATCTCAAATGAAGCAGCAAGTGTATTAAACCTCTCAGGGTGCAAGTGACACAGAAAAATTATTAACCAAATGACGACTAAGAATGAAGTGTGTTAGGTCATGCGCTAGTAAAAAGGTGCATGGACAAACTATAACGTGCCAAGAAGCACATTAGCAGTTTGGACTAATTACCAATGAAATGCAGCATAGGTGTCAGAGTCAGAGAGTCAGAGAGGTTTTATTTGTCATTTCAGCTACATACAAGTACATATTGAAACGAGACAGCGTTCCTCTAGGACGAAGTGTGTGATACGATGTGTCTGAAGGTATATTTTATTTTTGAAATAAGAGGAAAGTTTTTCTTCTTGTTAGCTTTAGTTTAAATATAATATTATGATACATTAGTTATGATTTAAATTATCACTGGAAGGAAGTATGTAAAATTGCAGTAGGATGGGTGGGTGGAGGCTTTCAAATGGTCTGATGGAAATAGACAAATGTCGACATTTAATAAGGGATGGTTTCTTGGTTTGAGTGCGGACAAGAAAAAAATTTGGGTAATTTTCCAAAACATGCTGGGTAGCTAATAACACTCCAATTGCCACATCTAATCTCACACATACTTAACCTACCACACCTCACTATACAGTTACTTCTGCACATCAGTTTATAACACTTATTTAGACAATCCACTATTCACCTACTGCTTATACAAAGTTCCTTTACAACATATTCTATTTGACCAATGTAAATTATGCTCAGCTCCCTCTATATTGTAAATACTATATGTATTTTCGAGCAGATTATGCGTAGTGATGTGCTATACCTCTGCCAACCAGCTGGGTGCGCAAGCATGCACTTTAGTGGAGCCTGACTTCCTCACCTTCCAGGTTTCTCCATGGTTGTTTGTTTGATGTGGCATGATCCTGCCAACCTGCAGGAGTCACTAGTGCCCTCATTTAGAACTCAACGCTGCCAGGGTTCCACAGTATTATTAAGGGCCACGTGCTGGTACCTATGAAACACCTCATTTATTGGAAGCTAGACTGGATTTCAGAGTTGTACCTTAATAGATAGGTGAGTGGTATTGTAGACACTGGATGTTTATGTATTTGTGTGTAATATCTAATTAGACAAGCAACAAAAAAAAAGAATCTTTTAGTGTTCTCTTGCAACTAGGTTAAAGATGATTTAAAATCCCCTTCTTATTTCTTGTTTTATTTCTTAAGTAAAGTTAAATTGAAAAATTGATGTTTAACCCCTCTACCCCCCCCCCCCCCCCAAAAAAAAAAAAAAAACATGTCTAGGAAGTATCAGAAATAAAAGATCTCCCTCTGACACATTTTGTGTTAGAGAGCTTCCTTTAGTCCAGGGATGGGCAAACTATGACCTGCAGGACAGATGCGTCCCGATGAGCCCACGATCTTGTCAGAACAATATTATCAAAATATTCTTCCATTAGCCTTTCTATTATTTCGCATTTTCTTTTTCTATGCCTGCATTTTCCCTATAGATGGCAAGCTCCACTGGTAAGGTGTTTTACAATCTATTTTACTTTTTTGCATCACTTTTTGAGTCCGTTTGTAAAAATGAGCAGACCAAATAAACCAATGTAGACCGTGAGTGCCGAGTGTTTAATAAGAAGTGGGGAACAATTTTTCTTTATTTTTCTTCCGAAGTCTGATTAATGTCTCTATGTCTGTTATGGTTTCAAAGGATACAAAATCAGTAGTCACTTTCCCATTAAGCAGCCAAATAGCCCAGTCCCAGTAACCAACCCACTTTTTGTTGAATATAAGACCTCTAGTGGAAGGCCCATAATCCGTGTAGGTCCACCCTATATACAATAATACAAAGATTTAAGTATTCAACCTGACTCTTTTTTATTTTCATTGGCTATCAGCAAATCTGATTATTCTGCAAGTTTCAATCATTTAAGAAAATCAAGAGGAAGGCTTATCTTTACTAAGTTAATGTATAATTTGATTTAGTTCTTGTTCATTTTCTTCTTAATATTTTGTAGTTTTCTGTTTGCCATCTTTTGTTTGCACGGAATCATACAGCTAAGCCAACATGGGCTCTTGGACTTCCATCATGAGATTTTCTTTTCACTACATGGAAACATGTCAAATAATTTTATTTTTGGGCTCATCGTCTTGGCCTGTATCTCTGCAGGCTGGTGATTCATCTTGCTTTCTGACCGTGTTGCCCACCCTACAGATGCTCATGGATTTCTGTATACAAGATTTTATTAATACATCTATCCACTCGTCCACTAGCTCACCACAGAAGCTGAGATGAGGGAGCAGTACAGTAATTCTCTTCACTGGCTCTGCTGAGCTTAATTGTTATAATTTGCATGGCCATATTTTTGTGCAATGCAATATAAAGGTTTTTGGTGGAAATCCCAATTAGTCAATGGTAATGAAAGTGAAGGATGGGCTGGGGAGCTGCAGGACTCTCAGACCTTCATTGCGTTTGTGGTATTATAGTTTAAATAGCCTATGTAGTTCGTTATCAACACTTTAAGGCTTTGGTGATTTGTAATCTTACAGAAAAATGTGTGATGTAATACTTGCTTTCCATTTCAAGCAGGGAAGGAAAGTTGGAAATCAAGTTTCGGTAGTTTTAAGGGGAGGAATGACGACACGGTGAAAGCATTCTTTAATAATAATAAGATTTAAATTCTGCTTGAGTTGATATGTTCTCTCCAAATCAGCATGGATTTTCCTTTTTTGGAGCCAGGTTTTGTCATGCCAGTAGAAAAATGTGATCGGCATGATGGTTTAGTGGTTAGCATGTTCGTCTTTCTGTGCTGGAAATGTTTCCATGTTTTCCCCATGTTCGCATGGGTTTTTTCCCACAGTCCAAAAACATGGTTTCAAATTGGCTATTCTAAATTGCCCTGTGTGTCTGTGAGTGTGTGCCCTTTTGGCGTCCTTTCCCGTGTGTATCTGCCCAACGTTCTCCCCTCGATGGACATGGGGAAACTTTTTCCCGCAACCCTAGTAGAGGATTATTGGAAGATAATGAATAAGTAGAAAATAGTTTTTGGCCATGAATACATGTATAAATATGTATCTATATATGTCTACGGTGGATTTGCTTCCACAGGTACTTGCTATTAAAAAATAAATACAAATTAGGCAACCAGATTGGATAATGTTCAGGTTTGAGGATACTATAGTATAGCTAAGCTCTTCTTGACTTCTGACTTGTGTTGTTCTCTCATTTGTCACTTTAGATAAAATCGTCTGCTTAATGACTTAATGTAAATGTCTACGCTTTGATAGATTAGTGATCTGTTATGCATTTGTACACTGAGCTATGAGATTGACTCCAGCACCCATGACCTTAATGAGAAAAAGAATAAATACATTTTATTGTCAATGCAAGCAAACTATTTTTTATGCAAACGCAGCACTATGTGACAAAACACCAAAGAGACTATGTTCTTCGCATATACATTACTAAAGACAAGACAAGAACCTGACAGAAGCTTGAAGCTGTGTGGTACTCATTGCTACCATGGCAAGTTTACGTCCTTCATTGTAGCATGATGTGGCTGCTGGAATGGATAGAGATGTGCTGCATCTTCCCCCACTGCAGAGAACATATCCTGGATGTAATCTGGCCTGACAATTGACTTTTGCACATCATGGTCCAGTGGTCTTGTTGCTTCCAGATAAATGAAGTGGAAATATGGATGCAGTGGAGGAAGCAGCCAGTGCTGTTATAGACTAACAATACGCTCTATGCAGTGTACAGTTCCTGGCGATGGGATGGTGGAGCACATGCAATGCCTGTTTGATGCAGCCTCACATGGTTGTTATCTGCCAAAAAAAAGGAAGCGATTCTGTCAAATTTAAGTTCTTCAGAGATAAGGATCCACAATGTCAGCTCCAAGAACATCTTCTAGAATCATTGGCCATAAACCCTATCTAGCTGCTCAGCATAATCGGCAGAAAGGGATTTCCTCAGCACATCCATCCGTTATCAGAGAAAAGAACATAGGCTTTACCAATTGCTACCAATTAGCAGACAAGCTCAGGCGTGCCAGACAGTCAAGGCTGACTGCGAGCATCTCGCTGGTTTGAATCGCAATCAGTAGATTAAATGAGAGTGAACACAATTGTACTGTTAAACATTTAACAATTTGAGGGAATTGGAAACCGAGAAAGGACAAAAAAAAAAGAGATGCCTGTTTGTATACAGCTAATTAACTTAGAATAAAGTGCGCAAGGAAGATAATTAATAAAGTAAATATTTAACACAATTGTAATGTTATCAGTGTATGAAAAGTCAAATTTGAAAAGTTTGGTTTGGAGGAGCTTGGATTCAAGGAGGCTTTATTGTCATTTTCATCTCATGTGGCATGCTATAAAAACTAAATTAAAAACGGACCCACAGTAACCCTGTAACTTTTAAAGCTACATATTCACTTGAATATGTTGCATTATGTACACATTGTGCTCATTTGTAAATGTTACACAGTGTTTGCTGTTCTATGGCAAATGTGGTGTGATTAGTTGTGCAGTGTTCACTGGTTGATAAATGCTACAACTCAGTTCTCCCACTTCAGAATGGGTACTATTTCTGCGCATAGAAACCATGTATATATGTACTGTGTAGGGTACAAACACCAAATGGTTTTATTCATGTGAATCCCAGAATAATGTTGTATATACTGTATATATCTATATATCTATATTTATAGACAGCAAAACCCTGACTTCCCAATAATGTCCTTGGAAAAAAAGTACTTCTCATCATTCTACATTCGATGGTTCGTTCTTGAGTACCTACGTATCTGAAACTTGGCTCCTTCATTCCCTAACATGTCATTGAAAAAATTAACTGCTTCTCAATTTTCTAAATTCAATGGTTTGTTCGATATCGCCTTCAAAGGCAAGACCCCTCCAGTGTCACACCCAGGTCTTCCGAGTACCTGCAAGACTGAAACTTGGCCCTGTGATTACCTACCATGTCCTTGGAAAAATAGTTTTTCACTTTCCTACTTTATATTGTTCATTTGCTATCACCATCAAACTAAACACCTTGGATGGATTAGGGTCTCCGCGAGCACCTACAACACCTAAACAATATATAACATTGGCTCTGTCATTCCTTATAGTGTCTGCTTGCTATGTTAATGATTCACCACATTCATGTAACACAGACAGGAGATCAGGAAGCTAAAGCAGAATTAAAAGATAATAAAGCCACTATCCAAAGTGCTTTTGAGCTATATATGTAAAGCTGCAGTATCACGCTTTGAACACAAACCTATTGATTCTGGACCGATTTGTGCTGCTGTTGATTGGATCTTTCGCAGATATGCCATGTCAGACATAGTGAGAATCAGTTGAGGGATTGTGGTATTTTATTAGACTTTTTTTAGCCTCACAGTTGTAATACTTATCCACAATTAGAGGGGGAAAAAAGACACATCTGAGTGTAAATGGTGTGGCTCAGCTCTCCTGGTGTAAATGGCTACGCTTCGTGAGTCATATTCTCTAATCCACATGGTGAACAGACCTCCAATCCATTAAAGCATCATCAGGCTACGCTCACTGCTGCGAAGACAAGCACTCTTGCAACAAGGAGCACCGTGGGATGATGAGAAAGCTTGAGGGATGGGGGATAATTTCTTAAGGGAAAGAAAGGAAGTGAATTTAACAGTCTGTGCAGTTTGTACTGCAGAAGAGCCATTGGTCTGTCTATCCTTCCCACCTGCCAGCATCGAGGCTGCCCTTTAATAATTCGACACGCTTTTCTCCTCTCACGTGCTGAGGTAAGACGAGCGTGCCGAAGTGTATCTCATAAGCAGTCTTTACTAGCGCAGAACTGCTGCTGCTGCAAAATATTTGATGAAGCGTTGCTTTTTGTAGCATTAGTTGTGCTTGGATTAGCTCGTCAGTATCAAAGCCAGAGGCGGCTTCTGCTGATGGGTAAATTAAGATGGAAAAGCAGCCTGAGCAAAAACAATCTGCAAAAACAGATGAAGCAGTACTTGCAACACTGAGTGACACAAAGTCAAAAACAAGGTATTAAAACAGACAAGATGCTAGAAACTGTTGTCACTGTTACTCACCATTTCCTCTACGATACCAGTGAGGACTGGTGAATACACCTGAAAGATGACTGAGGCATCAAACTGGTTTAACTGTAGCATTATGATCAAGGATTGATGCTGGCTATGAGCAAGCCAAACCCTGATAGTCATTCAGAAAACGTATCAAATGTTCAAGTGCTCTAAAGGAACCACCCACTAAGGAGCTTACATAGAACCTACATATCTCTTTAATAGGCATGTTTCATGCATTAACCCAGATGAAGGTGTTTTAAGGTGCCACTTGTATTTGATCAGAAGCGCTTTGGTTAACTGGCATAAACACAATAGGTTTTGTGTGTGCTTTAGTTTTATCCATAATCTCTTACTACCATACTACGTTCTACACAAAACAAAACTAGTAGGCCATATCCTGAGCATCGTTCTTTTACATGACTGAGTAGTTAGTACATAAGTACCTACTGTCCAATAGGGATGTAACTGTGGTGTATGTTCAACTACAGCACAAATACTTGAAAAGTAAACATCAGTTTATGAATAAAATGGAGCTAGCAGAGCTAGTTAGTAGAAAGGTACTACTACTAAGTAACCAATGTAGATATTCTGACATCAAATTTAGCTTAGCAACACTGATAAAAGTTTATGTGAAATTACACCTTTCTATACATATTCCAGAGTACAGGGTCAAAATAGTTAATGAACTTTGATCTAGTGATGAAAAACAACAGTTCAAAGCATGAGTTTCTCTGCTATACATTCTGTAAATATGTTAACATCATGCCTTAAAATCCCAATTGACCATTTATGCACTCCTCTTATGTGTTCAAGTTTAGGAGGTTTCGAGTCACCACAACTGTGGATAAAATTTCTACCTCCACTTTTAACCCTGTTTATTCTTCCTCCACCTTTTAAGTGGAATCATTCTCATTCAGAGGAGCTGCTGTTCCTGCCGCCTGTACGTGCCAGAGCCGCAACACAGATTAGCTTTCATCTCTGTTAAAAAGCTGTGCAACGCAACGGCTAAAGACGCAAGCTAGCCAAAAATATAAAGCCTGCTTCAATCCTTTCGGCTTTTCTCTCATGTCACCAAGGTCGTTCCAAAATGGTTTTGTCTCACTATAGCACTTTTTTATATTGACTTTGTGAGCATTTACACATGAATGCATAGCAGGAGCTGAGCAGGACAAATAGGACACTGCAGCAGTTCCTGTAGTGCTACAGCAATCAAAAACATGTTTTTTTTTTCATATATTAGGGGCTAGCATTTGTCTTCCATTCTTTAAAAGCCAGAGAGGTTTCAATGAGCCGTACAGACATTTAATGAGCCGGTACAAGTCAAAATGTGGCACAGTGTAGAAGCAAAATTTTACAAACGTTACTTATTTAAGGGTTCCCTTCTTCTAAACCTACAGTCATCAAGCCCTAATGTTATGTGCTCATGTTTAAAAGTTTCCCATAATATGTATTTGTATTTATTTTTATGAAACGTGATTTTAATCCAATATAAACCCACTTTATACAATTTGGCTTCCAAATAAGTGACCAAAAAAACATTTTCTTTTTGCATTTTCCTACACATTTTCCTTTTGCAGCATGACTGTGGCAAATTACCAAATCAGCCAGGTAAAATAGCTGATTGACTAGTAAAAATATGTCTAATTTTTTGCTTAAAATTGGCCCATATATAGGATTTCCACTAGAATCACCTCATGATATTAAGATTTCAAGCTAAAACTAAATGAAATAATGTATAAAATCTTAAAGTGCCCTGTCCTGGGTTTATCTCTCCAGCCCCGGAAACAGGCATATTACCATAAATGTCAAAATGTGACCTGCACTTGGCAGTTGATTCGGTGATTGACACCGCAGTTTTTTAAGAAGCCACCTGAATTACTTGGTGATCCAACGTTTGAGGAATGCAAATGTAGGGTATGAACTGGGCTTTTTGCTCATTAAAAGCAATGGATGCAAATAAAGAACCTCATGTTTGATTACTTGCCTTCCATGATGCATGGAGAGCAGAGTTACTGCTGAGCTGGTCTGACTTGATCCAAAGCTTCTCGGAAGTGCTGACTGCTAGAATCTTTCAAGAAGAGTAACTGCTGCTTTAGAGAACTGCATGAATGTGAATCTGCAAAAGCTGGGTAGCATTTAGCTTTTGGACCTGGACTTGGGCGGTGGTCATGTATAAATGTAGCCACTTTTACACATGCACTGCAAAGTCTGAACATTTTTAGTCCTTTGTGTCAATGAAAACGTTGTACTGGAACTTTGTCATGGTAACCAACTTAAACATTAAAGAGAGGACAAACATATGAGTTTTGTAGCAAAACACTAGGGGTGGGGGGGGGGGTCTAATGAGATTCAGGAGCTTCAATTTTAAAATTTGAAATTGTCAGACTAAATCCAACATACAAATGTATGATCACAATATGATCCTTGGTTTTATAGTGTGTCCATCAAGTCTTTGAGAAGTTTGAGCTTTTGCCAAGATCTACATGTCCTTGCTGATCAGCTGCTGATTTTTTTTTTAATCTCAATAAAATGTGGAACCATGCAGTGTTAAGATAAGCAAGACTACACAAATAGTAATATTTAGTCAGTATATATATTATTCTGGCTACATAGTGAGGAAAATTGGCATGGAGAGATCATAACTTGGTATCTTGGTATTCTGCTTGCAGTTATATAAACATAACTGCTAGTCCCCATATTTAAACTGGATCCTGTCATTTATTTCAGCCATCTGTTACCCGTTAGATGTGGCACTTCATCTTTGTGTGAACAGGAGGTCCATTTTTCCCCGCTGAAGTCTCTTGGTGGCCTAGTTGAGAGTCTCTACTTTAAATAGTTAATACATGTTGCGTGCAGCATGAGATCCCGGTGGAGAGCTAAATCTGCCAAAGACCCAAAAATAGCTCTAAAACCATTTGCAAACTCCATTATTTATTCATCCAATCCCATACTTTTGGCTATGAGGTGCATTTTCATCGTATTTGGGAACATTTCTGTTTATTTTATTTGCATTCTTTGAAGAATTTGATTTATTTGGACTCCCTGAGGACAGAAACACCTTAAAAGTGAACCTAATCTGAAATTATTGATTTCATTAGCTTGATCAAAATTTTGTAAAAAGGACAGGTGTCTCTATACTTTAGACCATACTTCACAAAATCACAGAGCTGCACTGAATATAGCTCCTGAAGCCTCTCTCTATTTGTACTCTTCATTTAGCATTTGCTGCTTATCTATTCTAACCACAGCCTTACCTCTTGCGGGTCCAGTGGGTCGATGCTGCTTCATTCTCATAGCAGAACCGCAACCACTGCTAATTAATTGGCCTAAGTTGGACTCCAGGCATCTGTTTTGGCCAATAATCGAATGTACAAGAATTACTTCTTAACTGAAACATGTCTTTGCTGATCAGCCACACTAATGGCAGAAGCAAGATTGTGTTAATGTTTTTTTTTTTAAATCTTGCTCTCTCTATTAAAAATGTGGAACCATGCAGTGTCTATGTTTAGCAAATCGGTCTAGAAAGAGGGTTTGTTGTTTTCGAGGGGCATATGGAGGAGACGGCGCGTGAACATGCCCCCGTTCCTATGGGAGAAAGCATAGGGAACCTTCTGGGATACAAACTCCAGAAAAGAGCTTGTTATTTTCGGCAATTACTGATTCTCATTTACATGATTTGCCACTTCAGTCTTTTTATCTTCTTTCGTCTGGCTGATATCATGTTTTTGCTTATTGCTGCCTAATTTTAAGGCAGAAATGAAGGTTGAAGGATTGTCCAAGTTCTGAATATCAAAAGCTGATACTTTTGTAAATCTTTTCTAAATTCTGTTTGATCAAAAGTATGTTCATTGAAAAATCATTTGATCTTTACATCATACAATTAATACAAAATATTCAGAAATTTGTTCAAAGGAATCTGTGAGTTTGCCAAAAACACACATCTAATGGTGTGTGTGTGGCTGTGTGAGTGAGGGTGTCCGCAGCGATAATTTGGTGCCCTGTCCTAAATGTTTAGAACCTCGTTTGTGGTAGATGCATGCTCGCCTTCTCCTCGTGTCTGCAAGGGATAGCACCCTGAATATATCAGAAAAGTTTATTGAATTAATGAAATTATATTTATTTAACTTAGAGTGGGTTTCCATAATGATTATATAATGATCAGTTACTCAGATATGCATTTATATAATTATTCCCATGTGTTTATCATAAGTGACTTACAGAGGTCAGAGGTCAAGTGTGCAGTTTCGTGTTAGAGTCCTGGTGTAAAAACCCATCAGGGGCCTAATAACAGTAATGACAGAACCAAGGCTTTACTGTTGCATTTATTGATTTTATATGTTTAGTGTTTCTTCTTTTCACTCTGAGATAGATACTAATTAACTAAAAGATAAAACCTGATCTGGGTGGGCTTAAGGTAATTGACCTGTGAAAGATGGTTCATGTTGTAGGGTGGTTTGTATATTAAGATTTATAGGCAAATACCCAGAGTGCTGGTGTAATAAGAGGCTGTGTGTTTGTGGCTCTTTTTCAATTTTAAATCTTTATTGCTGTGAGTGGTAACAAGAGAATATATGTTTTTAAACTTTGACTGTTGGTAAGCACTTGGTGTTTCTTAATGGACCAGCAGTGGGTTAAATACGGCAGGATGAGTAGTTTCACCAAATTACTCTTTTGTTTTTATTATTGGAATGATGGAATAGAGGTTAGTGCTTCTGCTTTACAGCAAAATAGTCCTTGGTTCGATTCCCAGTGGGATGGATACAGGTTCTTTTTGTGTGGAGTCTGAATGTTCTGCCCGTATGGTTTTCCTCCCACACCTAAAGACCAGCTGATGGGTAAATTGGAAAGACTGAAGTGTCCTAGTCATTAGGAGTGTACATAATAACTAGAACTTTTGAAAGCCTTTCATGAACTTCCAAAAGTTGGCTTGGAATGGATACAAGTGGCTAAAAAACAACACAAAAAGCAAAGCTGTAAAGCTGTTAGAAAAATTCAAAAGAAAAGCTGCTAAAAACATTTACAATTGATTCCAATGGAAAAAACGATTGAAAATATGAACAAGACCAACTGTGCAGTAAAAATTGATTACTGTAAAGCATATGTCAACTGTTTACCTCATTTAAACAGCAGAAATGTTTAATCTTTTGCATAAGTTTAAAGATTGGTAAAGACAGCTTGGCAGGAATAGGAATATGATGCAAAAGAGAGTTTTATAAGATTAGAACACAAACAAATTGCCAGTCTATAAAATAATGGTGAAAATAATCATACAGCACCTAAATAATTCTTAATGTGCCTCTTATTTTTTATTATTTTCTTGTGCATACATGTACTCAGGAAGACTTGAGCCTAATTTTCAAGGCTATTTAGAGCAACCAGTGCTTGCAGGACTTAATTTGCATAATGTTTTGCAGTGTTTTTTTTTTAAACATGCTGTTATTCTCAGTACAGTAATTTGTCTGCTATGTACACACTTTTACTACACTCTCAAATCTGAACTCACTATTTAATTATATTAATAAATCAAATTCTTGGCTGTGTAGTGTACCCTTGATTCACTCCCAGCAGGGTACTTCCTGCATATGATTGTGTTTCGCGCATCATCCATGCTGTGGGATGAGTGCTGCTGTGAGCTTCTGAACCATTCTGATTTCATTAATAATGCAACTACTTGGGTTGCACTGGGTCCGGTGTCCTAGAGGCTCTCTAATCACATTTATGTGTAGGGTCAGAAAGGGTAGGGTGCAGGCGCAGGAGTGGGGAGATGCCTGAATGCATCTGGCTTTGCTTAGATAAGCAGGACTGGATGTAGGCGAGTTTGCTCTGCAGTGATGAGAGCCCCCTCCTCTGCAGAGAAATGGGAGGTTTCTTCTCTCTATTGTACATTAGGCTGAGCGTAGGCGTGAGGAATCGCTGTGTATCTGCAGCTCGGCAGAGAAATGTGGCATGTGTGTGCATGAGCAGAATCCTATTATGCTCCAACTGAACATCTCATCCTGTGGTTGTGCGTTAAGGGCATTAACATGGCATTATATCAGTCCCTTATGTAGCTGTAGTGACGCTACACTTAAGGGAGGATTCGTATGTCTTCTTTAGACCTGGACAATGTTTGAAATTAATGTGATGTAGACATTTATGTCAGCCATGCAATGTAAAAAAAAACAACAAAAACACAATATTACATAAAGATTTACCATTGTCTACATCGTTTAAGTTGAAGGCACTGAATTTACTGCTCTAGTCACTTGTTTAGCAGGTCTACAATGATCACATTTAATAATCGCGCTGCTGCATCTTTCATTCATGTTTCATTTAATCATTATATTCCATTTACTCCTCTACCAGTGTTGTGGGGGGGTTCCCCATGCCCATCTAGGAAATAACATTACGGGTGCTTGGCAGATACACCCAGGACAGTGCACCAATCTGATGCTGGGCACACTCACTCACTCACTCACACACACACACACACACACACACACACACACACACACACACACACACACACACACACACACACACACACACACACAAACTCACTCACACAAACTTTATGGGGCAGTTTAAAACTAGACTGTGGGAGGAAACCTCAGAACCCAGAGGAAACCCAGGAAAACTCCACTTACATTTGGATTAGAACTGGGAATCCCAAGTGCTGGGGCGGCCACCGTGCCGCCACTCATTCGTGTTGCAATTGAATTAAATAACGTTTCAGTTTTTTGCTGTAGCTTTAGGGCCATGACCCATCAAATTGACATCAACACATTAACGAAGATGAAAATAGATTGCTGTGTCGCCTCATGTTTCCTGTGTGTGAGAGAAAGTTACACTTACACCATCTGCAAACTACAAGCAGTGGCCATGTAGCACATACATAGACTATTTACTTAGCACTTTCGCAATATACTTTTAAAATGTTATTACTTACAATTAAGACTATGTCTGATAAGAAGTAATGAAAGGACAAAATATGTGTATTGATTCACATGGACTGATTCACTAAGCTGGACAGGCAGAATGGTCTTTTTCACTGATAAGCTTTTTTGCCAAAACCCCTTAATCCACACGCTCAATCGACGGTAAAGTGACTGTAAAGGCCCAGCTTGTGACATTGATGTGGGACATATTGTAGATGCTTAGCTATTGGCTGATTGTTTAACTTTGACATTTTTACTTCCCATAGCTTCCAATGCCAAGTCATTTTAGAGTTTAGTTAAATTTATATAGCAATTTGTACGAAAAGAAGAGATAAATAGATATATTTTGCTTACTGTGCTGCACATAGATGAATTTGTCCTTCACATGTAACCCATCTGTAACATCTGTAGCAAAATTTATGACAACCTGACAATTTCTGCGCTTCATACTGTCAAACAGTTTAGGACGGTATTATATGGCATCACCTGGCCACAACTGATGTGAGAGATTGCATAATTATATGTTTTTCAATCTGTCTAGTTCTTTGGGAGTTTATTCTTTAGGGTCTTAATCTTTAGACCACTGTACTCAGTTATGCAAAGTGCTAAATCTTTGTAATCATCTCTGTGCACAGAATCGCAGCCATGCTAAAGAATTAGTCTCATATGCTTTGTCTGGTGTAGTTGTTTCATTTTTAAAACCCTAAAAAAGAAATTCTGTCTAATGTACCAACCAAACTTGGAAATTTGACACTCACATCTAAAGTAATTGAGCTAATTAATATTCTTGAGGAGCTCTAGTCTTCCAGGCATCTCCTTTTCAAACCCAGATGGTGCAATTGATGGCTTTTTAAATCCTTCTGCTTAACCACTTTCTTTTGCCGCAGGAAAAACCAGCCACATGAGGGGGAAGTCCTTCTGATCCCCAGTGCCATTATTACAGCATCAAGAACACTTTCTCTATTCTGGATGATGGGGGGGGGGGGGGGGGGGGGGCATTTTAATGTGTTGCAATAACTTTAGGAGTGTGAGTGGAAAACAGTTGTAGTGGTCTCATCGTTTCAGGTTTTTCCCCTCATATTCTTATGCAAATCAACACTAGTCTACTATTTCCCAGTCTGGAGGACAAAGATAGTATTGAAGGCAGGGCCGAGAGGAAGAATAATGACGTGGGGAAATCACGCTGAGCGTTATGCCTATAATCCCCTGACACACTTTCTGACAAGGTTTATTATGCAACCAGATCGGTACAGTGTGCAATAAGAGAGAAGCAAGGGCCAAGCTGATGAGACCGACTGATGCAACACTTCTTTGGCAAACTCCTGTTTACACTCTGGCATTGTTTTGTGTTTTTAATTTTATCTTTACAGTGCCAATAAACTGGTGCAATCCACCGTGAGAGCAAATTAAACCTGTATATATAATGACTGGCGTTTCGCTAAGATAAGGCTCTAAAGAGTCATTTTTGAGCATTTCTTTAGTGTACAGCTAGAAGTTGTTTAGAGGGTAATTACATATGGCCATAAATATGTGGATGCTCCTTCTGTCTTTAGGGGTTGGACCAGTCCTTTTATGTCTGGTCCTAACAGCAAGAAAATTTGAAAGGAGTAAGAAACATCTGCCACTAGAGTCACGATTAGTCTCTCAGATCTCATTAGTGCAGGAGAACTGTTAAGGAATAGAGATATTCACTTATATATTCTTCTTATGCAGAAGCATGAACTAAAAAAAAGGGAGTCTCAGATGTGCTATTTGTTACAGGTTTTCCTGATTCAATACTTTAATCCTGAATGACCCTGAATTCTGACCACAAATCATCAAATTTGGATTTTTGTTAGTTGCTTCAAGTTAAAGTTTTTGCTAAATTGTTTGATGGAATAAATTAGGAACTGTATTTAACAATGTCAGGCCTCAAAAGTCGTCATTTTTTTAGTTTGTTTTTTTCTGATCTGTTATAGCGCTTGCAGTGACAAAGTTTATTAATGTCCATGACATGTCCTTCATACTTTGGACTATAAAATGGGATTACAGGGTGTTGATGAGGCCCTTCTTGCGCTTTTAGGGTAAAAGGCCAGGAATCACTAATGGCAGAAAAAACACGAAACACTGAAACATTCGCTAAAGCATTTAAAACCTGTGGCAATATTGCAGAAGAAAGATTCACAGACATAGAGAGGACATGCAAACTTTATACAGAAGGAACCTTATCTAACCTACTTAGGAATCAAGCTTAGTACTGTAATGTGTAAGTGCTAATCACAGTGCCACTGTACTGCCAAGTTCTAAATTATTGTCTAGAATGTTTGCCTTACAACCAATTGCTATCAAGTGCATATCAATTAATTGGTTACATTGTGATTCTAAAAGCCTTATCATTTGATATCACCTTTTTAAAAATATTTATTATACATTTACAATTTTTTTTTTTTTTAGATTTTGTAGGTCAGAATAATTTATTTAGTGGTACTTATTTGCCTGCTTGCCTCCAATGCAACAATTCATACCCCTGAATGTAGATCAGGGTGGAAGGCCTAATCCTGGTTAAAAAGTAACTGCCATACATCCTTTAAGGCTTTTTTAGAGGCATGAAATGCACTTACAGACTCACACAACGATACAGAAGGCAAGGATATGTACAGTGCTGCTTGCAGACGTGTGCAATAAAAAGTAAAAATGATGCTTAGTGATGAGATCAGGCTTGGCACTTATGCAGTGTTAATGTATTTAATTAAATCTATGGTTGTCCAAGCCAACCTCACTGGATGGCATTTTTACTCATATCGATTATGCAATATATTGATCAGGAATATTTATGATGTGGTTTGCACTGATCAATACCCGAAAATGGGATTAAGGCCGTTTTTAAATAGAGGATGTCAGTCAGATTGCTGTCGGGGCAGATTTAAGGGTAATTCTGCCAACATCATTGTTCAGGGTCTTAGCTTGGTTTCTGTGGTTTGTCCTCCTGACAAACTGACTGAATGTCTTTAGTTTTCACACTGAAATTCCTCCACAGTCCTCACGAATACAAAGCATTTACAATTGGAATAGATCTGTAGATTGCCGTAGTTTATTTGTGCCCCTCCTCTGAGTAAACTTTGCATAAGTATCACTTGTAATAATAAATTTTCCCTGAGCCAATGATCTTCATTGATCATTTTATAGAACACCCTGTACATCACAGGGCAAACAGGATGAACTGATTCACACCTGGGCCAATTTTGCGTTGCCAAGTCATCTACAAGCTTGTTTGTACTCTGTGGAAAAAATCTCGAGCTGTCACTCACCCAGGCAGAGAGAAGGAGAACATGCGAACTACACAGTACAGGCATTAGCTTTGCCTTGGAATTGAACCCGGACCACTAACAATTCCACCCTAATCAGACACCAAACAAAATATTTTATTTCATACATTATAATATCTTTTTAAAGATCTATATTTATATATAAGGCTCAACCATGGGATACACACAGTGTAGTCCCCCCGCCCCCCCTTTTACCCTGCCAAACCATAGAATATGCTGCTTCATACAGTTTCCATAATGTTATACATATTTTTGCATCAAGCAAATATTTTTGGAAAAATGTCATTGACGAAACTGTTACTCTTGAACTTCACAACACGGCCATAACCTTTGTTTAAAAACAAGGGATTGCACGTCTCTAAAGGTATCCCAATGTTGGCAGTCACAGCAGCATTGTTATAAAGTCTGCTCACCAATACGCTGACTACTTGAATACCTCGAGAATTTATGGTGATGAGGCAGAAATAGGACCGACAATGTTATACTTGGCAAGGGGTCAATTATGTAGTGTATGCTATGCTACGGGCAGTCTACAATTTATCAATTATATCCAGCTAAAGTGTTTTATATTATTCTTGTGGATTTTAGTATACTGATACATCATGCCATTGTATAGCTTTACCAATAAATGTGGTATTTTTGCAAGTTCCAATACATGCAACATGTAAACAGCAAATAGTTAATTAAACACAGGAGATTTTATGCTGTAAATTGTCTGAAAAACGATGTTCATAATTGAGAGAATGTTTATTGACGCATGAAAAATAAAAGCACCAGTGGCTTTTTTTTTATTATGCTGAGAGAGAAGAACAGATGGAAGCATCTTAAAGCGGGTTTTCCCTCCTGGTCTGTACGCAGAGATATAAAGAGAGAGGGAGCTCAAGAAAGAGAGTGCAAGATCATACTCCCTTTTCTTTTAGCTGCAGAGCATCAAAGCTGTGCCGAAGTGTTTAAAATTCATTGAATGTGTCGGATTAATTATTCAGGGCACGGAGCGCTGAACCACAGTGACAGCTTTGCCCATGTTGTCTTTATTGCTTAGCTGGTGAAACAGGTTCCTGTATATAAAAGATAGTTTCAAGATGCAGGGTTCAAATCCAAGAACTGCTTGTAGTGCACAAGATAATAACCAGCCTGGTCGGTTTGAATATGAGTCGAAGTCAGGGGTGTTACAGTCACACTGCACTGACATGTTTACACTGCTCCTGACCCACATAATGTCTTATTTCTTTGAAGATTGGTCCTGTCTCACTGATTTTCAGATCCAGTTAGGTCCTTTTGAAAGGTGCTAAAGAATCGTTTAATTTATTTTCGAAATCGAGAGGCCAGAGTGGAATTCATTTGACATTTGTATTAATTGAGGCATTTAAGGATTAAGCCTGTGGGTAAAAATCTAGCTCTAAACATGTAAAAACTCAAATCAAAACATTTGATTTCAATGTTGTGAGGTTAGTACCAACCACTGCGACGCCTCACATGAGCAAGTTTAGTATCTCTCTCTCTCTTAAGTCAAAAAACTCAAA
>JAOUQT010314846.1:0-14653 GCA_025769995.1 Xyliphius kryptos | reverse complement strand
TTTGATGCGGCGGAGGTGTGAGTCTGGAGACTCAGCAGGCAGAGGACACGATGGTAATGTCGGGGTGGATGATTCTGCCCATAAGCCTGCCCGTCCTCACTATCACCGGCATCTGGGTTGTGTAAGTATCCTTTTGACTCAAAGACACACGCAATATGAACATGACCAAATTTTAGAATTGTACATTGTTAGGTTACAGTTGGTTAGTCTCTAAATCACAGTTTAAATAACATTTGACATGTTTACAACTTGTTGTCCTGTTATTGTACATCTGTTTTAAAAAAATGCAGTGTATGGTTATTGCTGCTAAGATGCCTGTAACTGTTCTGGTTCACATTTAATCTCAGCAGTCAATGTGGTTGGGTTATGACATAAAATACACACTGGAGATGAGACTGTAAATAGATTATGAATCATATTTAGAAATTTCATGATTGTATATACACGGATCAGCCGAGCTTAATCTTGTGTAGCCCCCTCCTTGTGTTGCCAAGAAGAGATGAGTAGGTGTGCTCTGGTATCTGGCATCAAAACATTAGCAGCAGACACTGGGGCCTCCATGGATCTAACATTTTTGTTCCAGAACATCCCACAGATGCTCGATTGCATTGGGAATTAACTAATTTGAAGGGCAAGTTAACTCCTTGGACCATTTTTCATGTTTCTCAGACCATTTCTTAGACTTTCTGGAGTGTGGCAGCTTTCCTCATCCTGCTATTAAGAGGCTATAGACATTAGGAAAAAAAATTTGCCATGAAGTTATGTGGTATGCGGCAATGTTTAGGTAGTTGGTATGTGCCAAGTTAACAATCACATAAATGAAAAGACCTTAGGTTTCTTAAAAGAACATTGCAAAGAATAAATCCCACGCATTTCAAATGCCATTGTAATGATATAATCAATATTATTCAGTGTTATTGCTGATTAGAGCAGATGACCTCTTGGTCACTTGGTGTTGAAGTGATCACTATTATTGACCATGTATGTTGGACTTTCTCTGCGTCAGTGAGAATTTTATGGTGGTGCTAGTCATAGTGGGATAGTGACCCTAATATTGCGGAGTAATTTCATTGCTGGTTGTTGCTATTGTACAATGCATCCGGAAGTTATTCACAGCACTTTTTCCACAGTTTGTGATGTTACAACCTTTGTACAAAATAGATTACATTCATTGTTTTCTTCTACACACAATACCCCATAAAGAACAAGGTGAAATCTGTTTCATCAAATTGTATGACTGTATATACACAGATCAGCTGAGCTTAATATTGTGTTGCCAAAAACAGATGAGAAGGTGTGCTCTGGTATCTGGCATCAAAACATTAGCAGCACACATTGGGGCCTCCATGGATCTAACATTTTTGTTCCAGCACATTTCACAGATGCTTGATTGCTTTGAGACTGAATGCATTTAAAAGTCAAGTTAACTTGGACCATTCTTTATGTTCCTCAGACCATTCCTTAGACTCTCTGTAGTGTTGCAGATATCCTCATTCTGCTGTAAGAGTCCATGGACATTAGGGAATACTGTTGCCATGAAGGGGTCTATAGATATGTTTACATGTGCAAAAATACTTATTTGGATTAAACATTTGGAGGGATTGGAAATCAAATAATCTGAATATGACAAGTATACACATGTACCAAGATTTGTTTGGAATAGTAGCATTTTGACATGCACAGTCTGGTTAGTTTTGCACCTCAGTCCGATTAAGTGTGTACATGGACATCTTTCCGAATAAGGTTCTGCATAAACCACCTCTCTCGTTCGGAATACAATTTCATTCCGATTGAGTTTAATCATATGAGAATCTTTTTTTTATATGAGCATTTTTATTCAGATCGGCCCTTTATTTCGACTATTTGTGTCCTAAAACTTAAGGTCTTTTCATAGAATATATCCCATGCCTTTCAGATGCCATTGTAATGAGATAATCAATATTATTCAGTGTTATGGCTGATTGGAGTAGATGACCTCTTGGTAACATGGTGTTGAAGTGGTTACCATAATTGAACATCTATTTTGGACTTTCTCTTCGTCAGTGAGAATTTTATGGTTGTGCTGGTCACAGTGGGATAGAGATCTTAATATTGCGGAGTAATTTTATTGCTGGTTTTTGCTAATGTACAGTTCATCCGGAAAGTTTTCACAGCACTTCACTTTTTCCACATTTTGTGATGTTACAACCTTAGTACAAAATATATTTATTGTTTTCCCTCTATTTCTGCACACAATACCCCATAAAGACAAGGTGAAATCTATATGAATTTTATGCAGATGTATTTATTTATTCGTTTTCGTCCACTTGATCCCCAAGGGGTCACAGGCCATTAGCCTAGCATGCAAGGAATAAGATAGAACTATCACTGCTGCCCTGCAAATGTATTAAAAATATCACATGTAACATGTATTCCCAACCTTTGCTCAGTATTTTGTTGAAGCACCTTTGACAGTAATTATAGCCTCAAGTATTTTTGAGTATGATGCTACAAGCTTGGCATACCTATTTTTTGGGAAGTTTCTCCCAATATTCTTTGCAGAACATCTCCAGCTCCGTCAGGTTTGATGGGGAGTGTCGGTGCACAGCCATTTTTAGATCTCTCCAGAGATGTTCAAGGGTTCAGGTGCGGGCTCTGGCTGAGCTACTCTAGAACATTCACAGAGTTGTTCTGAAGCCACACTTTTCTGTGACTAAGGATTGTTTTCCTGTTGAAAGGTGAACACAAGGTCCAGAGAAAGTTTTCTTTAAGCATTTCTCTGTACATTACTGCATTCACCTTTCTCTTGACCCTGGCTTGCCTCCCAGTTCCTGCTTGAGAAAACAATCCCGCAGTATGATATGGCCACCACCTTGCTACAGGGATAGGTCCTGGTTTCCTTCAGACATTATTTCAATATTCGTTTCTCATGGACTGAAAAAACATTTCTGAGAGTATTTTAGGTGTCTCTTGACAAGTGATCTGTCTTTTGCCTTTACTGAGCAGTGGCTTCTGTCTGGCCACACTATCATATAGACCTAATTGGTGGAGTGCAGCAGAAATGGTTGTTCTTCTGAAAGGTCCTCCTTTCTCGACAGAGCAATGCTGAAGCTCTGTTCAAGTGACACTTGGGTGCTCTGTCACCTCCCTGACTAACGGCCTTCAATCTGATTACTCAGATTGGCAGGGTGGCCAGTTCTGGTGGTTATAAACATCTTCCATTTATAGACGATGGAGGCTGCTGTGCTTATTGGGACCTTCAATGCTTCAGAGAACTTTTTGTACCCTTCATCAGGTTTGTGTGGGTGGCACTGTGGTGCAGTGGATAGTGCTGTGGCCTTGCAGCAAGAGGTCCTGTGTTTGATCCCCGGCGATTTGGAGATCAGGGAATTTATGTGCCGAGTTTGCATGTTCTCTCCGTGTTCGCGTGGGTTTTCTCCAGGTGCTCCGCTTTCTCCCATAGTCCAAAGACGTGCATGCTTGGTAAATTGGAAATGCTAAATTGTCATTAACTTGTGTATTCATATGTGACTTTGCGTATAATATGAGACTTGTGTATGAGTAAGATCGTGTTCCTGTCATTAGATTAGACACTGGTGCTGAGGATGACGTTAAACAATAAATAAATAAACATCAGATCTCGATATATTGTCTCGATATAAACCTGTCTCTGAGGTGTATAGATAATTCCTAGACTTCATGGCTTGTTTTGTGTCCAATCAACTGGATTTACCACAGGCAGACTTAAATCAAGTTTTCAAAACAAAACGTGGAAATAGGACGGATCTTTGTGTCATAGCGAAGACTGTGAATATATATGTACTTGTGTTTTTCTTTTATAAAAAAAAGCAGAAATTACAAACAAACATTACAGAACTTTTGTTCATTATGAAGTATTGTGTGTAGACTTTTGAGGAAGAAAATGAATTCAATCAATTATGGAATTAGGCTATAACATAAAATGTAGAAAAATGTAAGTGCTATGAATACTTACTGAATGCTCTGTACAAGTCGTACTGTAAGTCTAGCTTTTACAGGCAGTCTTAATGTGAAAGATCAGTTTGGATGTAACGGTCCATTCTTATTTTTATTAAGTAAGTTAACATTAATCAAAAATAGGCAATAGAAGTAAAACTCCTGGATAAAGGTAAGAGGGCAGTAGGATGTTATGTGTTATGAGCTAGAGTGTCTCATTGCTTGCAGCGCAGGTCTAAGAGGTAAGCACCACACAGTGTTCTTGTTCTTTTACTTCGTGACAATTGTATACAATTATCTCACCACTGGAATGCACCCTGGTTACTTATGGTGGAGTTCAGTTTCTAAATGCACTCAGAGGAGTCCTAAGTCTCCCAGATCCAGAAGGGCAGTGATTGTTACATAAAACATGGGAGAATGAATACAACACAGGGGTGGAGCACTTACCCACATTTTCCAGACTACGTCAGGCACTTCTCAGTGGCTGTCCAACAAGCTCGAGCAGAGCTTTCCACGTAACCAATAGTGAGGGATGATTCCCACTAAACTTGGACTAACTTGTCCGTGCTTTAAATAGCTGCTTCTATGCCTGTACTCTCTGGTAAACATGCGACTATAATTATGGGCCTATAATGGGGTTTGGTAAAAACGCCTGTTCTTTAAATTCAAATTTTGCTCATTTTAAATCAAACCCACAGAAATTCCAGTGCTTCTCACCCATGAGTTTGTCCACCGAATTGTTTGTTTATCAATTTGTTTATTAGTTTGCATATGTTAGACCTAGACCTTTTCTCTTGGACAGAAATCCTGCAGAAATGTTTCTATTTACTTCTGGGGCTTTACGTTAATCTGAATCTGTTTGACATATTTGATGCCCAAATAACCTACTGAGTTTTCATTGTTTGATTCTAATTAGGCATATGTAATACTTGTTAGAATGTTTGATATAAAACCAGGTAGGTAAGAGGAATATGAATATGGTAATGTACCAACACTCCCTTTTTACACATTATCATCAAATTAGTTGATAAGTTGTGCTGCAGGCTCAGAGGTGTTAGATTTTCGATGACCACCAAATGTGAGTTTATGCTAAGTTTAATAGTAGTGAAGTCTGATAGTGCATCTTATTTTGTGCACATGCTTCGGGAGATTAAAGAACCGCTAACTGGCATTTAGCCTGTTTCTGAACCCACAGTCTGTCAACTGTAGCACTACTGGACAAATGTCAATTATGTGAGCTGGATAAACGAGATGACAGACCGGTGATGGGAGTGTGTGCATGGATGTCATTTATTTTGTCTTTGTTTCCTTCTAAGCCTTGAAAATGAGTATTTAAGCATGCAGGAGCCTCAGACTGCCATTTAATGCCCTTTGGTTTACTCAATTCACTAGAGGGTCATTATGACTCAAATTGGACTGGGTGCTTTGACCTTGCTGTATAAGCAAGAGAGAAGGTTTAAATAATACCACAATTCTGGTGACTGATAAACGCAAGCTTGACTGGAACACAATTTCCCAGCAGCCATTGCGCTTCCAGCTGCCATCATTTTTTGTTAGTTCTTATCATGTATGACTAGCAGCACCTGAGGTATATAAGCTATTTAAGCACTCGCACTTCCCCATGCTTATGTCATCATGATTATTGGAAGCTCCATTTTCTCGCACACAGCTATAAATATCTTTCTTTATATTTTGTTTATGTATAAAGAATGTTTTGATGTCAAGATTTCTGCGGCTCCTTTGTTTGCCCTTCATAAATTGCTGTAAATGGGCATATGCATTAGGTCCTCTATAGCGTAGTGTTTAGGGTTCTTGGAAACTTGGTCACTGCCAGTTGCAAAGCACCTCAAATCACTTTTATTTTTGAAAAGAACAATTAAAGGGAATAAAATAGTCATAAAATAATAATAAAACAGTAAGATGAAATTATTATTGAAAATTATTTTAACAGAAAATATAAGTAAATAAGAAAAAATAAGAGACAATAAAGAATAAATGATCAATTTTAGTATTATTGGCTTTTGAAATACGCCTCTAAAGCATTATTTTCTCATTGCACTTAGGTCCAACACCCTCACTTTATTAACATGAATTGTAATTAAGCACTTCAAAATGCTTTTGTGGTAAATATTGTAGCACCAATTCTTCATTAATTTACGGTTTTATATTTTTCATCAGGTATGCTATGGCCCTGTATAACCAGCATGTTTGTCCTGTGGATAACTGGTAAGAGTCTGGCTTTATAATTCATTACACATTAGTACACTGCAGTAAAACATCTGGTTTATTTATTGCAAAAATCTGTTATACATTTCAGTTAGCTATTTATATACTTTAGATTCTAACTGATTACTGGAAAAAACACTAACTGTGTTAACCAAATAATCCTCAGTGGTAAAGGACAGTTCTCCTATATTCTAATTGTGTAATATTACTGTCAATAATGCAGGAAAATATCTCATGTAATTGTCATGTAATTTTGTGTAACTGTAAATATTAATGTTATTTTGCTGATATGACAATAACAGTTCCAGCTATGATTTGTAACAAGCAAACGACCCCATCTTGTTAAAGTGATTGACCTGTATGTTGTAGGATTGTGCTGTATACATGATGCATCACACAGCAGTTTAATCATACCTGTTTACAAATCATTGGTTTTATATTTGTGTATGTGCTTCAGGTTATATAATCAGTCATGTGAGGAAGATTTGACAATGCAGAGCGGACCAACACTATGCTGCACTCTGGATAATGTTCCACTCATCAGGTCTGTCTTACAAAATTGAGCCAGTTTGTGTCAAATATGACATGTATTACGTCATTTTCACGTTTATACTAGAAGATTCCGAAACATGGCAAAAATATTCCCTCACCCATTCAAATCATTGAATACTGCTGTTCCAATCCCTTCCCCTACAACAGGGGTATAAAATCAAGCACCTAGCCTGGGCTGTTTCTACAAACAATTCTAAAAGAAGGGCTCGCATTCAGGGGCTGAGTGAATTCCAGCCTGGTACTGTGATAGGATGCCGCCTGAGGAACGTGTTTAATTGTAAAATTAAATATAACAAATTCAACTGTCTGTGGTATTATAACCAAGTGGAAGCAATTGAGAATGACACTAACTCTTTGACAAAATATTAGGCCACATAAAATGACCGAGCATGTTCATGTGATGCCTTAAGAGAATAGTGTGCAGAGTCGTTACAGACAAACCATACGTCATGTAGCCTTCAAATTAGCTCTTGAACAGTGAGTAGGGAGCTACATGGAATAGGCTTCCATGGCTTAGCTGCTGCCAAGCCTTACATCCTCAAGCGCAATGTAAAATGCCATTGTATTCTGGGGACATGTTCTCTTTCATGCTTCTCTGTCTGGCAATCTGATGGACAAGTTTAGTTCTGGAGGTTGCCAGGGAACAGAACTCAACTGACTTCTTTGATCCAAGTGTAAAGTTTGGGATTGTGTTGTAGGTATTGGGCTTGGCCCCTTAGTTCAATTGAAAGGAACTCTCCATCAGCATATTAAGATATTTATGACAATTTCATGCTTTCAAATTAATGGGAACAGTTTGGGGATGGCCACTTCTTGTTCCAACATGACTGTGCACAAAGCAAGGTCCACAAAGACATAGATGAGGGAGTTTGGTGCAGAAGAACATGACTGGCTTGAAGTAGAGTGGAATCTGCGAGCCAGGCCTTCTTGTCCATTGTCTGACATCACAAAAATTCATATATGTGTGAAGCCAGGCAAGCGAACACCTTTTGCAACATTTTATGTTCAATACCTTCCAGGTGGAACCTGTTGTGACTGATTTTAAAACAGCATTCCAGTTGTCATGTAGAATTTCAACACCACAATTATATTATCCACAATGATGGGATTGGTCATGCATGTTTAAGGGGCTTACTATTGATGCGTGAATGCAAGATTTTACATTAATGTTATCCTCGTGTTTGCCTGGGTTTTCTCTGGGTGCTCCGGTTTCCTCCCAGTCAAAAGACATGCATGCTAGGTAAATTGGACATGATAAATTGTCACTGACGTGTCACTGACACGTGTTTGGATATGACTTGAGTATAAGATATGAAACTTGTGTATGAATATAACCTTGTTCCTGTCGTCAATATGACTGTTGATGTCGAAGATGACGTTGATGAACCAATAAACCAAACCAACTAAAGGGGCCTGCTCCAAACTGTTCCCACAAAGTTGAGAGCAAGGAATTGTCCAATATGTCTTGGTATGCTGTGGCATTCATACACCTTTGGCCATGGAAGTGATTGGAACAACTGATTCAGATAATTTGGATGGATGAACAAATACTTGTGGAAATGTAGTGTAGTCCTATATGACTTGTAAGACTACAGAGAACCCCTTCCTTAAATGTGTTTTTGCACATTACTCTTTGATTAATTATGCTGACAGGGCATGTAATATGTTCCTAAACCACAGGGTTCTTCCATAGCTATTAATGAATATCATTGCCTATCAGGGACAATTCCTCTTCATAGTATCTTCAACACGTATAGGTTTTCAGAGAAAAAGGGAATCACAAAGTGGGCATGAGAACAAGAATGAGCAAGAACACAGAAATTGTCTCTCATGCTTGTTTAGTGTAATGTTTTCTAGCATCTTGGTGTCACTGTTAGTGTGGAGTCTGAAAGAGGTTTTTGTTGAGACTGTGTGGTTCAGGGCTTGCTTGCGCCTGTAAAAATAAATCTCACTCTATAGTAATATTTATTCTTGGTGTTATTGATGGGAAAGTCTTCAGGGGGAAAGCTAAAATAAATGTATTTATAAGGACATAATTTATTTCCACCCACACACAGACATACATAGACTGTAGTATTGGGCAAACGTCTTAAACACTCCATTTTAAAGTATAACATTTGGTTCAAAATAATAACTTTCATGTCTGTTATAAATTGTAAATAAAAACAGAATATAATATTTATATAATATATTTATTATATAGAATATAATATATTTGCTAATATTATGAACCCGCATTTTATTCACGATTGAAAACAGAACTACTTCTTCTTTTGGCCTCTTCCTTATTTCAGGAGTCACTGAAGAACTCGCATTGTTTATTTGGCACATGTTTTACGCCAGATGCACGTCAGAATACACATCAGACACCGAGACTTCACAGAATAAAAAAAACGAGTCACAGCAAGTGTCTAAAAACCGAAAGTTACAGTTGAAAATGTAAAAATCCGCAACTGTCTTCGTTTAATGTGTTAGAAACGATTGTCCGGTATAAGAAAGATGTGTTTATTGCAATCTTGCTACATGATTGACTATCTATAAAATAGCATTAGGGGTGTGTGTGAGTGCTTATTAAAGTGTAGGGTATTTACAGTATAATGTATAATGCATTTTGATCTGTCTGTAGCATTAAACACTCAATACATTCAATACATTATAGTCAATACATTTTCAATCCACTTTTTGCAGGAATTTGATATAGCCTTTGGCAGGCAACATAATTCCAGGGTGTGTTTCAAGTCCTGTTGGTACGGGTGTTGGGGAAGAGACTGAGTGGTGTTTATACTAGATTTCCAACATCCCTTTTTCTTGGCACTGAAGTGTATTAAAGTGGGTAAAAGGTCAGACTTACATGATAGACTCAAACAAACATGGTGGAATCTGAAAAAGCCCATATCACATATTTATAGAACGTGGAGGAAAGAGTAAGTGACGTTTAGTTGTTGTGATGTAAATACTGTCAGGTATCATAAGACAATGTCTGGCAAATTACTCCAATATAATGTTGAATAAAACAAAATGCAGGGAGACCAACTATTTGAAAGCATCCGACTTATTTTAGTCAGCTATTTTCCATTTTATTTGACCTTAAAGCTGCATTTTATTTTCGTCTTTAGGGCTGTCTTGTTTGATTTGTGGTATGTGAACTGATTGCTAGATGACCCCTGTGTCCTTTAGGGTCTTCCTCCTATTGCAGTGTATGCGATTCTCACAGGATTCCAGTCAGAGCAAGTTTTTTGTGTGGATCTTTGTTTTCAACACGTAACCTTTGTTTCATGGAGTAATTTATCTGCATGTTCACAGCTAATAACAATCATTTTTATGTATATTAGCTCATATTTAATTTACAATATACGTATTGACCAGAGTTTGTGGACACCTGTCTATCACATGCAGAACCACATGTGGTTCTTCCCAAGCTATTGACAGAAAATAGGAAGCATACACGTTTATATAAGTACAGGTTCATTTTACATTTTCCAGTGGTACATCTAGAGTATCTTTGGAAATAAATTAAAACATTGAAGCCCAGATCCACTTGACCACAATCAATGCCTGATTTCTCTAATGCTTTTGTGGATGAATTTGCACAATCTGCATAATTACACCTCATAATCCAGTGTAATATATTTCCACAAAAGCGGAGGTTATTATAACCTTAAAGGAAGACCAAATCTGAAATTGCATTCTCACTAAGCACATTCTGTGTTGGTAAAGTTGTCCACAAAATTATATTTTGTCATATAATGTATATTTATTCCACATTGACAGTAAACAAATGAGTCAAACTTTTCCTAACCTGGATTTGCCTGCCTCTGTGTTTAGCTTATGGACTTGTTTGTGTTTATTTGCAGTAAGTGTGGCACACTACCTCCAGAGAGCTGCTTCTTTAGCCTTATTTGCAGCACAGGATCCTTCATGGGTGAGTATGTGCTTGATATGCAGGACATCAGGACCTTTTGTTGATGTGTTCTACAATCTTTTCCTACTCGCAAAAGCTAAGGTTTTGTGTCATTTTGTAGTTAAAGATAATAACAGACCATATGCAAAAAAATAGAGTTAGAATTGTATTCAGCAATGAATGGGGCATATTGTACCTTGTAGATGACTATGCATTGGTTCTACTTGCTTATAATGAAGTAATTCATTAGACATAACAAAATCAGTATATTTTTGTATTTTGCAATAATCTTAAAAATGCAGTGCATCGTGCATATGCAAGACTTTGCACCCAGAATCACACTTCATGGTGGTTTATGTATATATGCAGAGAGAGAATAATTGACAGATTTTTGTTTTTTAGTATAATACTTCCAGTGCATTTATCAACTTCATATATATACAGATTATTTTACCTGTTAAAAATCTACAAGTTGTAAATAAAAAGGAATGCAATGATGTGGAAGTTTCAAAATTCCATATTTTATTCAGAATAGAACATAGATGACATATTAAATGTTTAAACTGAGATGAAATGTATCATTTAAAGAGAGAATTAAATTATGTGACAACATATCTCAAAAAAGTTGTGACAAGGCCATGTTTACCAATGTTAGACATTTTCTCTTTACAACAGTCTGTAAAAGTTGCAGGATAGGAATTTTCATCCATTTTTGTCTAATGTAGGATTCTAGTTACTATTTTAGGTCTTTTTTGTCATATCTGGAAGGGAGCCTCTAGAACCTGGATATACATTTCAGCATTGATTTTGCCCTTCCAGATGTGCTGCTCATACCACACACACTAATGCAACCCCATACCATCAGAGATGCAGGCTTCTGAACTGAGCGCTGATAACTTTGGTTATCCTTCTCTTTTTAAGTCTGAATGACACGGCGTCTCTGATTTACATAAAGAATTTGAAAAAGTTTTTCACTTTAACACAGTCCATTTTAAATTAGCCTTGGCCTACGACGTCTGCCCTTCTGGATCTCGTTTAGATATGGCTTCTTCTTTGAACTATAGAGTTTTAGCTGGCAGTGGCGGATGGTACGGTGAATTGTGTTCACAGACAATGTTCTCTGGAAATATTCCTGAGCCGTTTTTGTTATTTCCAATACAGAAGCACGCCTGTATGTAATGCGGTGCATCTATGGTTTTGGTGTTCCATCCTTGACCCTCATGCAAAGAGATTCTTCCAGATTCTCGGAATCTTTTAATGATATTATGCACTCTAGATGATGATATGTTTAAACTCTTTGCAATTTTACACTGTCAAACTCCTTTCTGATATCGCTCCACTATTTGTGGGCGCGAAATTAGGGGGATTGGTGATTCTCTTCCCATCTTTACTTCTGAAAGCACCTGCCACTCCAAGATGCTATTTTTATACCCAGTCAGGTTAATGACCTATTGCCAATCGGTCCTCCAGCTGTTCCTTTTTTGGACCTTTAAGCCTCTTATTGCCCCGTCACAATTAATTAATTTTTTTAATGTTTTGCTGTCACAAAATGTTAAATGAGCCAATATTTGGCATAATATTTCAATATATCTCACTTTCGACATTTGATAGGTTGTCTATGTTGTATTGTGAATACAATATCAATAAGTTTTTAAGATTCGTAAATTATTGCATTCTGTTTTTATTTACAGTTTGTACTTTGTCCCAACTTTTTTGAAATTGTGTTTGTACTTTATGTCTTTATGTCTCTATTGACATATATTAGTTTTTAAATGTAATTTCAGTTCATCAGTTTAACTACTACTTTCCCCATAACTACTACTTCTGTCAACAAGAGCAGTCACATAGTGGTTGCCATGTTCATTGAATTCCCCCAGGGTGCCAAAGTTACCGTATTTCATGACAGTGCCCTACCTCAACGAGCTCACTCCTAGAGCTCAATGAAACATTCAATCCGCCTCCAAAACATTACTTAGTCTTGAAAATTATTTTGTGAAAAACCTGCTGCTGTCTGGGCTGAGTCCAGAGGCGAGGCCAGGCTCACAGGACTGTCTGAGGGTGAAGCTAGGACCCCCATGGAGCATGACGGGATACAATGATCACTCCAGGTTCAGGAATACACTGGAGGGCAGATGTAGTTGCAGAAAGGTATCTTTAATAATAAACAAAAAAAACACAAGAAATTAACTTAAGCTGAGAAACCAAAAACAAAACAAGAAACTTGACTAAACTAGGAGAAACACGTAGCATGAAACAAAGAAACAAACTCTTGGCATGGGTATAGTATGTTTATCTATTTTAGTTTTAGTTTTATTGCCGCACACTGAACTTAAATAACCAGGTAATCACAACCAGCTGCAGTATATGTGACTGCCCCATAACTACTACTTTCGTTAACAAGAGCAGTCACAAGGTGCCATTGGTTGCCATGTTCATTCCCGGGTTCCTGACAGTGTTAATTTGTCCATGACCCTACACTGCCATTTAGTTAATCCAAGCTACTATCAATCATTTAACTGGTAGCATTAAAAAATCTAGAAAGTTTCACCTATGTTGTTTTAGTTTAAGGTTTTTTTGGATCAACTGAAGTGTAACAAAGTCAATTTTACATCTAAAGGGATATAATATTGATCACTTCCATCCAGAATTCTCTAATGATGCTACACTAAAAGACACAATGCACAAACATATCTCGGGCGCCTCTCTGCATTTAAAGCATGTATAAGGGATATTTTTGTCAAATCTATTTTGTTCAAAAGGAGTTACATACAGTACGTCTACATCAGCCAGTTGTACTGAAGTAATATTTTAACCGCCCTGCATCAAATGGAGGCTTAAATAAAAAAAAGACGAGTAAATTTCTTATTCCTAATACATTTTATTACATTTATTATTGAGTTAATCTTGGAAAACATTCCATCAGGTGGCGCCAGAGGGATGTTTTGGAACTGATACATGAATTTAGGTAATATTTATACTTCCTATCAAAGAGAGAGAGAAAAGCGGAGTGAGATTTTGAAGGTAAAAAAGTGGGTTTGTTAAGCAACAATAACTCTGACTTTATATCCTGAGATACTTCCAAATTGACCGATCTGATTGAATAGTGCTGGGATGGATGTATTAGTGTTTTATTAATAAAATAACTGTACGTGGTCTGCGAATAATGCTATTTTATGTTCCTTGCTATCCAGTGTAGTCCTTTTTATGTGCCTCATAACTTTAACCAGTGCTGTCTCTGTGCTATGATGGGGCCTAAATCCAGACTGACAATTTTTTAAAAAGTATTATTTTTATTCAGGTATGAATTTTTTTTAGGATCTTGGAGAGTAAGGGGATTTGAGGACATTCTTCCTAGTTAGTTAGGTCCTGAATAAAAAGGGAGGATTATTTTTTTTCCACAACCAGGTTTGGCTGATGCCATTTATGCTCTAGTTTTCTAGTGGTCTGTTTTATGGTCTGTGTGAAATCATTATACAAAGGTGCTAGTTTTTTCTATTCAATTAATCTTTTTTTAACTGGGGCTACACTATCCAGAGTTCAACAAAATATAGAATCTAGGTGCTCAGCTGCCTGATTAAGCTCAGTTGGGTTGGAGAGTGATAAAATCATGGTTGATAAATTTGGGAGTTTACTAACAAAATTATCTGCAGTACTTGTTGTAAATATGTGTTTGAACCTGTACTGGCATAAGACGCAATGAATTTTGGTTTATAATAATTTTAAATGAGATGAGATAATGGTCCGAAATAAGATCAAACTGTGGAAGTGTAACTATATTATCTATATTAAATCCTAATGTTAATATTAAATGAAGTGTGTGATCGCCCTTATGAGTGGGTCCTATTACATTCTGGTTTACCCCCACAGAGCCAAGAATGGACGCCAATGCAGTTCTTTTGGATTGTCTAAGTGTATATTGAAATCTCCTACAATTTGAGCTTTGCCTACAGGGGTTAGACAATGAAACTGAAACACCTGTCATTTTAGTGTGGGAGGTTTCATAGCTAAATTGGACAAGCC
>JAOUQT010314837.1:0-14653 GCA_025769995.1 Xyliphius kryptos | reverse complement strand
GTGGGAGAGAGAGGGAGAGAGGGGGGGTGAATAGAGAGGGAGACGGGAAGGTTATGTATAAAAAATGCTCTGTTAATGATAATAACGTTTAATTATTGTTGAGACCCCTTTACACTGCCTTGAAACATATCATGTCATACCAAACGGTAATTGAATACTAGTCATTGACTAACAAGCTGAATAAAAGGTTTTTCAGTAAATACTCCTCAAACAACATATCAGGGTTACACACGCATGCAGTCACAGCTACTACAACAAATCTCCTTGCTGTCACCAAACCAAAATTGTGCTACTCAGTAAAATTACCTTGCAGTTCTGTTGTTTGAAAACACACTTTTGTTTTCATGCATTCCTTCAGAGCTGGAGTGACCACTGGTCTCTTTACTGTTGTTTGTTAAAGGGGAAACATGAAACTAGTCAAATGGCTTGTTATTTTCACATAAATGAAATCACTCAATTTAATCGGTGTCGAATATAGCATTCAGCAACTTGCTTGTCTTAAATTTGAATAATAGCAAATTTGCTAAATTAATTTGTGTCTCTGCACTCTGCACAATACAAATTCAGAAACATTAAGTAAGGACCTGAATTGCATATTTGCAACAGAACGTCTGTTTTGAAATATGGTCGATTGCCCGGCAGTTTGTAGGTCCCTAGAAAGTCAAGGAGCCATGGTAAATGACTTCTATAAAAGTAATCAAGGGCCCTCTAATGATATGCCCTGCTTTTCTCTAGGGACCCTTTCAGAAACTTGCATAACCAAGGACCTCTAAAAATATGCCCCCTTCCTAGAACCCCTAATAGCCAGAGGTCTAAGTCATAGCAAAGCCATAATAAATACATTTTCATAAGAGGCCCAAATGCATGGCTAGGGCCCCCAAGCCCTATGTTATGTGCCAACTCATGGAGGTACAGTCATTATTGGATAGAACGGGGCCTTTCCCAGACAAAATTGAAAACAATTCTGTAATTCTGTACTTGTTTAGTGTGGAATTATGAAATTCAACTTTAATAAACCCATAAACGGTCCAGTTCAGTGTGAAAGGTCTGCAGCCCCTACTCCAACACAATAAAAGACAGTGTGCAGCATTAGCCCTTGATATAGGCTACTTGTAAACATAAAATTTGCCAGTAAATTGTTTAACTTTACATAGATTTCGAATTAATTCGAGAAGCGCTGTCCAGCATGTTGGTGCTGAAACAAAAAATCTTTTTAACATTACAGCGCATGATTTACGACACATGTTTGTAAAACTCATAGCATCACTGATTTTACAAATAAACCAGTCAGTGCTCACCTTTCCAGTGTTGGGAAACGTTTGAGTTCTGTTAAATGTGTCTTCTTCTTTAATGCTGATCAGATCGGCATCCATAGGTGGACACAGAGAGGGTAAAACAATTACATCACTCTTCAGTGTGTCTGAGCTAAAACACACGTCATACTGCTGAGCTGACTTTGAATAAGACCAGCTCCCGTTGGGGTGTGGAATACTAGATCGGCTGAAGCCATCTTTCCTGAAGCACTTGGCTACTGATAATCCAACAATACTGAACAAAAAGATCACTAATACTGATATTATAGCGATCAGCAGATACAGATTCAAATCAGAAAAATAGTCCTCCTTTGTTGGTACTCTTCTTAAGTAAGGCTGTACGTTGTCCATGCCTTCAATTATAACAATTTCCATACTCATAGTCGTTGACAGTGAAGGTTCTCCGTGATCAGACACAGTTATAACAAGTGGATGACCTTTTAAATCATTGTCACTCATCTGTCTCTTTGTTCTAATCTCCCCTGTGCTGGTTCCAATGCGAAAAAGATTAATTCCTTTAGGTTCAGTTAAGTGGTAGTTCAGCAGTGCATTATATCCAGAATCCGCGTCCACAGCTCTGATTTTTGCCACAAAATAACCTGCTTCAGCCGCGTAAGGGATGTGTTCAGTGTTAAGTGATTCGGGTTCATTATAGGGTGCTAAAATTACAGGACTGTTATCATTCTCATCTAGTATATAAACATGGACAGTAGCAGTACCACTCAGAGGAGGTACACCATTGTCCACGGACTGAATCTGGAAACTAAATATATTTGTCTCCTCGTAATTAAATGATTGCAGATTGTACAACTGGCCAGTCAATGGATTTATGTTTAAGAAAAATGATGCCGCTGATTTATTTTCCATGATGGCATAAGATACCTCAGCGTTTTCTTTGTAATCTAGGTCCATCGCCGACACTGAGCACAAAAGTGATCCGGGTGGTGAGTTTTCTTTAACGTAGACATATATGTTATTCTGACTGAATGTTGGCGCGTTGTCATTTACGTCTAAAACTTGAAGGTGAACAACTCTGGAGCTTGAAAGTGGCTGTTCTCCTTCGTCTGTTGCCACAATCGTAAGATTATATTGAGACACGCTTTCACGGTCAAGTTTACCGTCAAGAACAACGGAAAAGTAATTTTTATAATTGGAATCCAGTCTGAATGGAATTTCGCCTAATAACCTGCAGTTTACGTTCCCATTCATTCCACCATCGTTATCTGAAATGGTAACCAGAGCTACGACAGTGCCACTTTTTGCATCTTCCCTCAGATTTGTCAATAACTGCGTAACGCTTATTTCTGGAGCGTTGTCGTTCACGTCGACAATTTCTAGCAGGAGTTTACAGTGGGATATAATTGGTGAAGCTCCTTTGTCATGGGCTTCAACTGTAATCTCATAAAAAGCTTTGTCCTCGAAATCAATACTCCCTTTTACTATAATTTCTCCTGTGTCGGAGTTGATAGAAAACGTATCCAGGTTCTTTTGCTGACCGTGACTGCTGAAAATATAACTTATTTCTCCGTTGAGACCTTCATCTGCGTCGGTTGCATTCAGTTTGACTATCTTAGTTCCAGGAGGTACGTTTTCTACCACCAGTACTTTAACTAGAGGACTGCTGAATACGGGAGCGTTGTCATTGATGTCTAAAACATGTATTAAAATTTCAAGTACACCTGATCTGAATGGTTTTCCTCCATCAAAAGCGGTCAACGTTAATTTTATTACAGCTTCTTTCTCCCTGTCTAAAGCTTTTCGAAGAATGAGTTCGACCGACATACTGTGCTCCCCAGCACTGGTCACCTCCAAAGAAAATTGTTCATTGGGGCTGAGTTTATATGTTTTCACTGACAGTAAACCAACATCAGCATCGAATGCACTAAGCAACGAGAATCTCGCTCCCGGATGCACTAACTCATATATGTTCAAAACCTGGGTTTTTAAAGGAAATACAGGAGAATTGTCATTAATGTCCATAATATTGACTGTAACTCGATATAGACGTAAAGGGTGATTTACTATAGCCTCGAAATTCAAGGAGCATGACGGCGCGTTCGGACAGAGCTGCTCGCGATCCATCTTCTCCCGCACGTACAATACGCCCGTTTTAAGGTTTACATCAACATACTTGCCACTGGACCCAGACACAAACTGAAACTCCCGAGCCTCCGAATCACCAGTGTTTAGATTCATGTCCTTAAACAGATTTCCGACAGAAGTCCCAACAGATACCTCCTCGGACACAGAATAAAGGATTTGAGTGTTCATTCGAACGCAAAATGATAGCGTAAGATACACACCAAAGCGTATGATACAAAAAACATCGGTCCGGTCAGACATCATTGCGCAGTTACAGGAATAGAAGACACAAACATCCCTGAAGTTATATCGGCCTGTTAATTTTCTTAAATAAGGGTTTCGCCCGTCTGCAAGAGTTCCATCCAGTCGTAACACCACATGCCCAACAATAGGAGAAAGCAATATGGGTAAGAAATTTTTCGTGGTCTATACTGACATCTCGTGGACAAAAGTTTGCTAAAATTTTAACTTCCTTTATTAAATTACATAAACCTGAGTTTTGGATTCATGTCAAATCAAGTCATTTCATTATATAAATACCCTGCAACAATGTGAGGTAGTTTTATACAGCGTAGTACACCTAAAACATCCAAAGTCTTTAGTTGTATTATGAAATACATGGTAGATATTGGCCGACACAGTGGCTTAGTGGTTAGCACATTCGCCTCTCAGCCTTTCTTAATGTTGGGGATTCCCTTTTAGAATCCCAATCTGGGTGGAGTTTACATGTTCTCCCCATGTCTGCGTGGGTTTCCTCTGGGTTCTCTGGTTTCCTCTCACATTCGAAAAACATAAAGGTAAATTGAATGCTCTAAATTGCCCTGTATAGTGTGTGTGTGTAAGGCTGTGTGAGTGAGTGTATACCCAGCGATGGATTGGCGCCCTGTCCTGGGTGTATCTGCCCAGCGCCGGAGACGTTCTTCCCTGGATGGGACTGGGGAACCCCCTCGCGACCCTCATAAAGGAATAAGTGAAAGATAATGAATGAATTAATGGTAGATATTCATTATAAACTCTTCCTTTTCTTTGATTCTTTGTTTACGTGATTATCACTCATTCTCTTTTGAGTTTAATATTTCCTGTGCTACTTCCAATAGTAAAAAAGCATCTGCTTTTTATTAAAGCTAAATGTAGGAGCAGATTTCTGTCATAACCTACAACAGCATATGCTACATTAATATTTACACCTTCATAGGCGTCCGTCACCGTAACGTTAGGATTTTACTACCAAATGGCACATTATTTTGAACCATACATTTGTAAATACTTTTGATAAATATTGGATTATTGTCGTTAATGTCTAGGGCAATTTATTCATAAAAATTTTGCTACGATTTAAAACCCTGTTCAACACTAATTCTGACGCATGGATTTCCGCTTTGTGCATCCAGTGAAAAATATGTATTTGGCCTGAGTCTTTAACTCTTTACCCAAATCATGAACACATGTATGTCATATACTGAAGGTACAGGAAATCTCTCGCCCGCAATGACGTTTTTATAAATTTTTATCACAAGTTGTCATTGATGTTAATAAAATTAACTTCGACCCGGTAGAAAGTTCAAGGGTTGCGCGCCACAGCTTCTATGTTTACAGAGCATTTGTCTGCTCTCGCACAGCTCCTCCCTGCCAATTCAGTCATTAACAACCTTAAGTCCAGCTTTTGGAATAAAGTCAAATTATTTCTGTAGACACTACAGCAACAACTTGAAACCCACGATAATCTAGTTACTGTACGCCAACTGGATATCCTTAGCTATGTTTTCTAGCATGGTTCCCTGTTTCACCTCCTCTGGGATGGAATAAAATACACAGTCCCGTTAAACAAAAAAACAGCATTAGGCACGTCCTACTCACCAGCAATCCATCAACTGCACTGTCCATAATGTCATTATCTTTTATGACAAAACGAGATTTATTTTAAGCGCTATATGAGCCCCGGTTAATGCAGGAATACGGTTGAGATGCTTCACCCTGAGGAGTGCCGATGCTGACAGTCCGGGAGCCAAAACATTCTTCTCACGTGTTGCTTCCTGTCGACCAGGAAGTCGGTGATCCACCTGCAGATGGATTCCAACACGTTCATCCTAGACAATTTGACTTTGAGAAGATCTGGGAGGATGGTATTGAAGGCAGAACTCAAGTCCACAAACAGGATCCTGGCGTTGGTTTCCAGGAAGTCGAGATGTTGCAGGATGAAGCGCAAAGCCAGATTGATGGCGTCATCCACAGACCTGTTGGCATTATAGGCAAACTGCAGAGGATCCAGGAGGGGGGCTGTGAAAGACTTGACGTGAGACAGCACCAGACGTTCAAAAGACATCATGACTACAGAAGTCAGTGCCACAGGTCTGTATTCATTAAGTCCAGTGATCCTTGGCTTCTTGGGAACAGGAATGATGGTAGAGGTTTTAAAACAGTCAGGCACATGGCAAGCCTGCAGTAAACAGTTTAAGATGTCTGTGAGCACTGGGGCTAGCTCGTTAGCACAGTGTTTCAGTGAGGCTGGTGAGACACCGTCCTGCCCTGAAGCTTTGCGAGCCTCTAAAGAATTACTCTAAAGGATTACTGAAGAGTAGGTGCAGTTGATTCTGGGTCCTAAAATGGCACTATTGTGGTCCGGTATGTAAAAATATGTTGTTCTGGATCAGATACAGCTGTTTTTCTGTGTTCTTTCTCTCTCGTAAAACTATCAAACCAAAGCACAGCTCATATGTCACTGTACAATTTGTGTTAGACATCCTGTAACCTTGTTAGTAGCTAGACATTTTTGCTTGGCGGATTTTTATCGGTTCAAAGGTGGAATGTTTATAAACTGCATCAGCTCTGTGGATGGATCCATTAAGAACAATGTGAAACACTCTACAACACACAAATGTCACTGTATTGGTGGGAATAATCAATTACCCATGTAATACCTATTTCTGTAGTGTTGCTGATTAATACAAAACAGACTAAAGGGGACTAATTATAAAAAGAATCTACAGTATATATGGTAAGTGTAGCTGATATAGTAGATAACACAGAATAAAGGCTAGTGAGTGTATTTACAAAACTATTACCCATTAAATGTCAGCAAAAATTTGATTACAAATTTGTGAGAAATTTCGTACTGATGCTCCAAATTATCTTTCTGAGACTCCGGCCACCTTTGTAAAGGATCAAAAACTAAACCTGCATCAACTTATTTTGTTACCAGATAATGAAATTATTTAAAATTACCAAAGTAACCAAAATGTATCTTTTTATGTTAAAGTATTAAGATGAGCATTACATGTCAAAAGGAATCTTACCTTCATTAAACTGGGAAGAGTTTGTGTTTGAATAAATGTGTCCCCTCTGTCAACACTGATCAGTTCTTTGTCTGCAGGTGGAAACGATGAGGGGAAAACTACTACATCACTCTTCAGTGTGTCTGAACTAAAGCAAACATCATACGGTTGCATAGATTTAGAGTAAGACCAGCTTCCATCAGGGTGTGTCATCACTGGTCCACAGGATCTGATGTGCATTTGATAGCATTTAGTCACTATTAATCCGATGAGACTAAGGATAAATATCACAGACACTGTAACAACACCCATGAGAAGATACAGGTTTAAATCCGAAAATCCGTTCTCCGTTGCTGGCACAGTCTTAAGAAATGTTTGTGAGATGGTATCCATACTTTCGATAACGACCACATCAATACTCATGGTCATGGACAGGGAAGGTTCTCCATGATCTGACACAGTTATCACAAGTGAATAAGTTTTAAGGTCGTTGTCACTCATGCGTCTTTTAGTTCTGATTTCTCCAGAGCTAGTTCCAATACGAAAGAGGTTATTTGTTTTCGGCTCAGTTATGTGATAGGAAAGAAGAGCATTATAACCTGAATCAGCATCTATCGCTCGAATTTTTGCCACAAAGTAACCTGCATCAGCATAATAGGGTATGAGCTCAGAACTGACTGATCCAGGCTCAGAGTAAGAGGGTAGAATAAGAGGCCTGTTGTCATTTTCGTCAAGAACAAAAACATTTACAGTAATATTGCTGCTCAGAGGTGGAATGCCAGAGTCTGTCGCTTTAACGTAAAACTGCAGTCGTTTTGTTTTCTCATAATCAAATGAATGCAAATTAATTATATCTCCATTTAAAGAATTTATCTGAAACAGTGTTGAAATGGGAAGCATTGCTTCACTATTTTCTAACAGGGAATACAAAATTTCCGCATTGATCCCAAGGTCTAGATCACTCGCCACAACTTTTGCCACATGCCCACCAACTTGAGCATTCTCTTTTAAATATGTATTTATAACAGGTTCGAAAAACTGAGGCAAATTATCATTAACATCTGAAATCTGAATGGTAAAATATACCACGCTGGAAAGAGGTGGCATTCCTTCATCTGTTGCTAAAATAGTGATATTGTACTGAGATGTGCGTTCTCTGTCTAAAGAGTCATCTACAACAAGTGAATAATGATTAATATATGACTGCTCCAGTTTAAAAGGAAATGCATCTTTAACAGAACAATGCACAATGCCATTCTTCCCACTGTCTCTGTCAGATACTTTAACTACAGCAACAGTTGTCCCATGTTTACTGTCCTCTTTCACACTGTCTACCAGGGGAGTTAGCATAACCTCTGGCGCATTGTCATTTTCATCTAAAACTTGCAATAAAACCTTGCACTGAGCACTCTTAGGGGGGCTACCTTTATCTGTTGCTTGTACTCTTAATTCTATAGCACTGTTCTCTTCGTAATCAATTTGGCGATTTAATACAACATTCCCTGTTTTAGAATCAATAGCAAATAAATCTGTTTGGGCATTACCACGTCCAATAAATGCGTAAGCAATTTCACTATTAGTTCCTTCATCCTTGTCGGTAGCAGTAAGCGTGATGATTTTTGTACCAATTGCTTGATTTTCACTAATTGTAACTTTGTACAAAGATTTACTAAAAGTTGGTTTGTTATCGTTTACATCCATAACGTTTATAGTAATTTGCAGTGTCCCTGACCTTTGAGGTTTCCCTCCATCAAGAGCAGTAAGGACTAAATTAATGACTGATTGTTTCTCTCGGTCTAAAGCCTTTTGTAAAATTAACTCCGCAGACACACCTTGCTCTCCACTCTGCACATCAATAGAAAAATATTCATTGCTATTCAATTTGTATTCCTTCAACGAATTAGTGCCAACATCCGCATCCTCTGCCACAGGAAGAAGAAATCTGTCACCAAGACTTGTGTCCTCGTAAATACCCAGTGTTAGCTGAGAGCTGTCTGAAAATCGTGGAGGATTGTCATTTATATCCAGTATGTTGATTTCAATCCGGTAAAAGCTGTGTGGGTTCTGAGCGAAGGCCTCTACGTTCAAAACGCATCTCTGATCGCGCTGACAAAATTTCTCGCGGTCAATTCTGTCGTTCACGAACAGCACTCCGGTTTGTAGATCCACGTCAAAGTACTTTTTGTTGGACTCTGATACGATCTGAAACACACGCGACTTCATATCATAAACACTAATCTTGAGATTTTTCGAGATATTTCCAACGAACGTTCCCTTGTTCACCTCCTCCGGGATGGAATAGACAATCTGGCCAAGTAATGAACTAATGAAATAAACAACAAATAAAATGCAGCATCTTATTAATCCAAAAATATCCATATCTGCCTCTTAGCGAATATATTTAAATATTAAATATATTAGTACTTTTCCTGAAAAACGCAGGACATCCATACGATCCCTTCATTGAGCCTTTCGCCTCAATACAAAAACGTTTCCTAAGAAAACGATAAGAAGGGGCTGAACCAACAAGCATTTATGTCATGGTCTACAGCGACATCTCGTGATATTGTGCTGCAAACACGCATGCGTTGTTTCCTTGTCTAAGAATTTATTTATGTTCGTATTTTCCCTGTTGTTTGTAAACTACATATTTTAACCCAGTGAAACCAATTATCAACATGAATCTATTATAGGCTTAACTGCTATTAAATATATTATTTCGTTTTTTATTAATAAGTATCGCCAAACTTCTACACCAGCCCTTGTCCATATTATTATGGTTAATGTTATTATTAGAAGATATAATTTACCGTTTCACAGACCTTAAAGCTGCATTATTTGTAGCGTATATGTCTGCAAACTCTTTAATATAAGTCATCCAAACCTGAAGCTACAACTCATTTAAGTCGCTGCAATGAATTTTAGTGAATAGACATAAATCTGTAATTTGAACGTTTCTTTAATTAATAGCCGAATTACATAATTAGTGTGCTTTATCAGCTTTAACTGCGTATCTTGTCTGTTTTTCTGGGGTGTCGTGTTGAGGTGTCCTAATCTCCTTGGTACTGCTGAAGCAGTGCGGATATGACAAATATTGGATGGAACCTGGACTTCTGTTGGACTGACAGTGTTGCAGTCCTGGAGGACGGACTCAATGGACTTATATAGTTTATATAATTTTTTACTTTTGTTAAATATGGACACCTGACTTCTAAAAAATCTGTGCATGGCTGTCCTACACTGTTATTGCTGCCTGGCTGCTCAAGGGGGATTAGTTAGGATTATTCTTCCTAAAAAATAGCATCATACCAGGGAGGTTTTTTTTCCTGACTCTTTGGCTTGCTCTTTGGGGGTTTAGGCTTAAAACTTTTTTGTAAAAGGCGCTATATAAATAAACTCCTTGACCTTTAACTTTTTGTTACTATTAATATAATAATTACATCAATAAACAATGATATATAACATCCTCAAATGTGATCATTTATGATTTATAATAATTATTATGCCACAAAATCACAGACATTTTTCTCATTAATGTGAACCTAAGAAACAATTACCTTGTTAATAGGTAAAGCTGTGTTTGGAAACACTCATAAGGGGCCATATGTAATGTTTTAACCATTTTATATTGTTTGAGTCAATGGTAAAGCATGCTACTATTTTTTACCAATTAATTACAAGTCCCACATTTCACCAGGATTTGGTCAAAGTGTTCATACAACAAACACCGTAAAGCACCATACAGACAAAAATACAATGTTGCATTAAGCATCTCACAAACCATAAGTTAAAAAAAATTGATTCAAGAAGCACAGGACAAACATTTTAAACAATTATAAACGCACTGCTCAAAAAAATACCGTGGACACAATTAAAAAAACAGAATGTAACTCAAAATCAACCACACTTCTGTGAAATCCACCTGTCCAGTTAGGAATAAACACTGATTGTGAATCAATTTAATTTGCTGTTGTGCAAATGGAACAAACAAAAGGTCCCTGTTCCCATGCTTTCTGGCTGATTCGTCACGTTTGCATTTCAGAATCAGAATACTTTATTGATCCCTGAGGGGAAATAGGAGATGTAACAGTTGCTCAGATTGCATGACCACAAATATATATAAGAAGAATAAAGTAAAAGTTAAAAGTTTCTAAAGAATAAGTACACTCGTAAAATAAAGTGGCAAATGCAGTGGTGACATTTTGTCAATTTGTCAGTTCTTTCAACATAGAGGTGGCATGAAGCGGTGTCTACAACAAAGAAGTTGCTCAGGTATTGCAGCTTAATCAGGATGGCACACCAATGCGAGCTGTGGCAAGAGTCAGCACAGTGTCCAGAGCATGGAGCAGATACAAGAAGACAAGCCAGTGCACCAGGAGACATAGAGGGGGCCATAGGAAAGAGTATCCTCCGCCTCATCAAGCGCATGCCCAGGTGTTGTAAGGAGGTCATACAGGCACGTGGAGGCCACACACACTACTGAATCGCATTTTAACTTGTCTTGAATTTCCACCAAAATTTGATGAAATTATTACTTCATGGGTTAATAATTTTGATTTACAATGTGATCATTTTATGTTATTTTGTTTTTTAATGCATTCCACTATCTACTAAACAAAGATTTTCAACTGAAATATTTTATTAATTGAGATATAGGTATGTTATTTTACAGTTCCTTTTTTTGAGCTGTGTATTTAACAATTAGTTTTTTCTTCGTAATTGTATTGCTGCACATAACAGGGCTCATGTTCAAAGTCCTACTGATATAAATGCTGTTCTTAAGATCAGCACTGCTATAGATCATTTTCAAAAGACCAACCGGGGAAAAGACTATACATAAACCATCTTCTTACCTTTTCAGTGCTGGGGAGAGTTTGAACTTGTTTTAAAGTGTCTCCTCCATTTATGCTGATCAGTTCTGGATCTACAGATGGAAATGACGATGGGAAAACCATGACATCGCTCTTTAACGTGTCAGAGTTAAAACACAGATCATACTGCTGAGTGGATGTCGAATAAGACCAGCTTCCATCAGGGTGAGTAGTGACCACTGGAAGACCAGACTTTTCATCTCTTTTATAGCATTTTGCTACTATTAAACTGATGAGGCTTACTAAAAATATGATTAACACTAAGACAAGACCAATGATGAGATACAGATTAATATATGAAAACCTTTCCCTCTTGTCGGGTAGCTTCATGAGGGAAAGTTGCCGTTTGTCTATTTCATCCACAATCACAACTTCTATACTCATTGTTGCTGACAGTGGGGGGTCTCCATTATCCGACACAGTAACTGTAAGAGGGTGGGTTTTCAAATCATTGTCACTCATTAATCTCATTGTCCTTATTTCTCCAGAGCTGGTTCCAATTCGGAAAAGATTAGTTCCTTTTGGTTCAGTAATGTGATAGGATAAGAGAGCATTATATCCTGAATCAAAATCCACAGCTCTGATTTTAGCCACAAAATATCCAACATCAGCAGAATAGGGTATGTTCTCCGTGGTTACAGATCCAGTCTCAGAATAAGGTGGTAAAAACGTTGGGCTGTTGTCATTCTCGTCCATAATGAAAATATTCAGTGTTGCATTGCTGCTGAGTGGAGGAACACCAGAGTCAGTGGCTTGAATTTTGAACTGAAGTTGTTTTGTCTGTTCATAATCAAATGGCTGCAGGCTGTACAAATCTCCAGTTTGTGGGTTTAAGTTTATCTTGTGTGACACACCGTTATTCGAACCACTAACTATTGAATACAAAGCCTTTGCATTTTCACCGATATCTGCGTCAATTGCAATTAGGGACACCAACAGACCTCCAACTTCACCATTCTCTTTCACGTTAATATTTATCACTGGTGCTGAAAATACAGGAGCATTGTCATTTACATCAGAAACCTGAACTGTAATCACATGAGTGCATGAGAGCGAAGGTGTTCCCTTATCATTAGCTATAACTGTTAGATCATATTGTGTAATTTTCTCTCTGTCCAAAAGTTCATTTATAACAAGTGAGTAAGAGTTTTTATATAAAGGCTGTAACTTAAATGGACTTCTTTCAAGAATGTTGCATTCCACATTGCCATTCATGCCATCATCCTTATCTGTTATAGATATTAATGCAACATCTGTTCCAGGTCTGACATCCTCACTAACTGAACTCAAGAGCAGGTTAACTGATATCACTGGTGCATTATCATTCACATCCAAAACTTGTATTAAGACTTTACATCTAGACCTTCTGGGAGGATGGCCTTTATCCTGAGCTTGTACTTTAAGTTCAACTGAAGGGTTTTGCTCATAGTCTATATTTGTCTTTACAGTTATAGCGCCAGTAACAGGATCTAATAAAAACAAATTAAATTCCGACTTTCCCTCATTAACAATTGAGTACAGTATCTGACTATTTATACCTTCATCTGCGTCTTCTGCTGAAACAGAAATAATTTTGGTACCGATCATTGCATTTTCATGGAGATTCACTTTATACAGCGACTTTGTAAATGTAGGACTGTTGTCGTTTACATCCAGTACATTTATAACCAGTAGCAGTGTGCCAGACCTCGGAGGAGTCCCTCCATCTATAGCTGTAAGTACAAGTTTTATTAACGATTCCTTTTCCCTGTCCAGAGAATTGTGAAGGACCAGTTCAACCGAATCACTTTGCTGTCCTGCAGTTTGCACGTCTAGTGTAAAATAATTATTGGGTTTGAGCTTATAGTTTTTTATGGTGTTAATGCCAACGTCCATGTCACTGGCGGTAACTACAGGAAACCGTTCTCCGTGAACAACGTTTTCACCAATGTCCAACTCAAATGTTTCGTGTGGAAACACCGGAAAATTGTCATTAACGTCCTGTATATTAATTTCCACTTGGTAAAGCCTTTGGGGGTTGTAAGTCATGGCTTCAATATTTAACGCGCACGTTTGTTTACCTTCACAAAGCTCCTCGCGATCAATTGTTTCCTTTACTAATAAATTCCCTGTTTTCTGATTTACCTCGAAATATCTGGTATTAGCTCCGACCACAAGTTGAAATATGCGCGATTCCAACTCTTGCGTACTAAGATTAAGGTCTTTTGCAATATTTCCAACAACAGTTCCCTTTATGGCCTCCTCCAACACCGTATAAGAAATCTGTCCCAAGCACAGATTCTTCAAACAAAGAAGCGACAATGCCGTCATCCAAATCGAAGAACCACTGAAAAACCTCATCGTTTCCATAAACTGCATAATTAAAGTGATAAAGCACCACAGGTACGAACGATCATGGTAAATCCACAGATCGAAACTCGCGATTACAGAGGAATCTCACGATATAAACTCCAAGCGCTATTTTTATAGGGCGGAATGCTGTGGCAGGTAAATCAACTCGCGGTCTACAGCGACATCTTCTGTAGAAATATCTTATTACAAATAATGATAACTGATAGACAAAATCCGTAACCGACATCAATGACGCCCTATAAAAGTATTCGATTTAGGTAATTCAAGCTCGTGTGCTTTAGCTTCTTGTCACTAAATAAATAATAGCATAAATACCAACAAAAAAAAAACGCCACTCGACGGACTGGCACAAATAGAAATAATCCTGTTTAACTGTTGGTTTAACTTTTAATTTAAAGTTTATTAAATGCATAAACTCGGTTTAATAGTGAGATAGAATTAATTTCTACACTGTTCTGAGTCTGTTGATAAATGTCTGAATTGCAGATTTTTTTCAAGAATTCTATTAAATGTCTAATATACACTGCTCAAATACATTAAGGGAACACTAAAATAACAATTAATTAAATATTTCCTTGTATAACCTGTATTTAGTAGATAGTGAAATGCATTGAGAACAAAATGAAAAAAAAAATGATCAAAATGTAAATCAAAATGATTATCCCATGGAGGTCTGGTATTGGAACAATACTCAAAATCAAAGTGGAAAATCAAATGACAGGCTGATCCAACTTCAGTGGAAATTCCTCAAGACAAGTTAAAA
>JAOUQT010314809.1:0-14654 GCA_025769995.1 Xyliphius kryptos | reverse complement strand
GGATGCTTATTCTGGAGCGAGCTGATGTTGTCGTGCAGCTCCTTCAGCGCGTTGTTAGCATTAGCATCCGGTGCTATGTACACAGCAATAACGAAAACCGCCGTAAACGCGCGAGGTAGATAATGTGGACGACATCTCACAGTCAGCTGTTCTGTAGATTCAGAGCAGTGAGTGTTTACCAACACACAGTTCGTACACCAACCTTCGTTTATGTAGATACACAAGCCGCCGCCCCGGGCTTTTCCCGACTGCCGGTTGCGATCTGCACGGAAGAGCCGTCTGCCGGGCAGTTGGAATGCAGAGTTTGGCGTGTTCTCCCGAATCCACGTCTCAGTGAAACAAATCACGTTACAGTTTTTCATTTCAACGGAAACGTTTAATCGTAGGCGCAGTAAATCCATTTTGTTCTCCAGCGAGCGAACATTGGAGAGAAAGAGCGATGGAATCGGAGGGCGAACCGCGTTGGCTCTAAGCCTCGCTAAAACACCTCCGCGTTTCCCCCTTTTCTGTCGCCGCTCACAGCGTTTTCTTTTCTCCGTTGTCCGCTGCGCTCCGCTCTGCCATGCCGATGTCCGGAGCAACTGCAGTCGTCCGAGCGTGGTTCTGAGGTTGTTATCCAGAAATGCCGTTGCCATGCTGTCCTTAAATGTAAGTAAATCATCTTTGCTGTACTTCACACGCGAGATTCGCGTGGAGTTAGGTTTTTCGCCGCTGGAAAAATAGTTTAAAATTGGGTTTTGTCCGGGAGCGTGAGAAGCCGCTGCACTGTTGCGTGCCGCCATCTTGTCAATTATTTATGATAATTTTATCAATGATCAGTGATTTAGATTATGACCAGAAAAACAAAAAACAATTCATTTAGACATTGATTTTTTACATTTACTGTGGATTTCTAGGTCCTATTCGAACCTTACAGCATTCTGTAATTAGGCCACTAGATGGCAGTATTTGGTTGTAAGAAGTCGGACACCTTTTACCCAGTTATCAGCGTTCACTTCAGAAAACGGACTAGATTTTCTTACGGAATTTCAGTTTATAAAAAATTTCAGTAAATGCATTTATAAATCAAACCTTGTTTTTTTTCATTATAGTGTGTTTGCAACCATTTAATAAGAGCAATAAACCACTCGAGGTTGCATATTATTGTGAATAAATCAATAAATAATTAATTTATTGTTTTATTATAAATCTTTTATGTAATTGCGTCTAATAAAACACATTTAGATTTACATTTAGTTATTTAGCAGATGTTTTTATCCAAAGCGCCTTACAAATGAAAGAACAACACAAATCAGTAGTCACAGTAGAACAACACAAATCAATATGTCATAAGTCTGATTTAGTTCTGTAATTAATGTCAGTTTTAAATAAACACTGCAACTCTGTAAGATGATAACATACCAGCATTACTGGGATGACCATCAATAAACACTGAACAAACGATCAAAAAATTACAGATCCTGTTCCAATGTTCATTTTGGAATCACTTATAATCAGTAGCTCAGTAATAAAATGATAAATCACATGTTCACTAGAGAAAGCAATATGGAACAACAAATAGCCTCTGATAACTCACTGGTGGAGCAGAGGACTGTAGTAGAGTAATGAAGTCGTTTTTTATTGTCTGCTTTTTATTTGTTAGTCTTTCTAACACATTACTGTTGTCTTGACCTGCTAGTGCTACAATCAAACAACAACATTTAATGATGGAAAATGCTAACGTGGTGAGATGCACACTGCAGAGCGTTCAGTTTCAGGTCTTTTATAGTTCTGTTAGAAACCTGCTCTAGTGTCTAGGCTTTACTCCTCTCAGCGTTACACCCAAGGTTTCTTGGTGAGGGAAACATGCTTGTCTATTGTTGGTCTTTGACACAGGAATGTTTAAAAATAGAGTAGAAAATAAGTTCCTTCAAGCTGGATTTGAACCAGCGACCTAAGGATTCCTTGTTACTCATCTACAGTCCTCCGCTCTACCAGCTGAGCTATCGAAGGCCTGACATATGAACACAGAATTGTGTATCTCACAACATGTTTATCTTATTACATCATTAATTGTAGTTGTTAATTGATCAATTGTATCACTAACAGGTCAGACAACAATAATGTGATACAAAAACTCACAAATAATAAATAATGGCATCACGTTCCGATGCCTTGTCCACACGTAGCCAGAAAAACGAATACATTTTTATGCGTTTGGGGCTTCTTTTGACATAAAAACGTAGTTTTACATTAACAAAAACAACTAGCTGATGCTTTTTTATCTAAAGCGACTTACAAATATCTCAGTTTAATAGGGTTCAGAACATAGGGTTGATAAAGCACCCTGCAACAATAGGGGTTAAGGGTCTTGCTCAAGGACTCACATGGGTAATTTCAGTGAACCTGGGTATTGAACCCTCAAACTTCAGATTGTTAGTTCAACATCCAAACCACTGAGCTACCAGCCTCATTTACCATCCACCTTTTCAATAATAATAAAAACTCAGAGCAAAGTGGAGATTTTTAAAAACTGTTTTGTCTACGCGTGTGTAAAAACGCCGTTTTACTATCTTAAATGTTTTCGCTTGCGACAATTAATTTGACAACTGTGTCACACATGCGACTGTTATTGATTTTGCGGTTGATGAAAATGAATGTCTTCAAAGATGTGCTGCTTCTTACATTAATTCAGACGATTTTTGCTTGTTTATTTTTACAAACCCTATTGTTACAGTGCATCGAGGGGCACAGGAGAAAGAGAATTTGGAGGTTGAGTGTTTTACCTTCTGGCTCCATGTTTCAAACCTTACAACAGCAACAACAGGAAATCAAGTTTGTTTTGAGGGATTCTGATTGGCTGACATAGATTTTAGCTTTATGTTACATCTATGCGCTTGGAGTGTTTACGACAACACGTGTGGATGATCGTATTTTTAAAAAAACGAAGTGGGGAAATGTTCGTTTTAATACATACCCGGTTACTTGTGGACAAGGCCTGAGAATGTTCTGTAATTGTACATGTTTGAGCTTCATTTAAAAAGTATCTCAGGTTTAAATCTCCTCCATGGTACCTGCTGATCTAGTGATGTGGCTTTGATGATGTCGCTGCTGCAGCCTGGGTTCGATTCTGTTCAAAGAAAAATGTGTTTCTTGTTGCGGCAGACTGTCACAAACTATCACTGTTTACTTTAATCAGACAAAGAAAAGAGACACATGGCAATAAGTGAAATACTAAATATTTCCTAATGAAGTGCACTACCTCTGTCTTACCATTTGTAACGGGTACCGTGGTGAACAGATAAACTTCTGTAACACAGGAGAGAAACGAGGAGACAGCATGTCAGGTTCTCCAACTCTCCGCAAAAATGATAAAAACATATGTATGTAGGTCCATTTAAGTCACAGTAATCTTTTTCTGAAGAAGGAGAAAAAACAACTAAACCCCTAATTTTACTAAATATTCTTCATCAAAACCATTTTTTATTATGAAAAATCACACAATTAATGACAAACATTATAAGAATAATTCAACAGTAAAATATGTCAACAGTTCAGAATTGTAATGTCAGAGTTGTTTCAGTAAGATCTTATAAATGAATAATCACAATATTGTTTATCGTCCGTTTTTAATTTTATTATTCTTAAATTTTTATATTTTACACAATCTTTTACAGTTTTATAAGCATAGTTTAACTTTTAAGCGCAGTATAACAAATCGCGCACCCTACACTACACATGTGCACTACTGTCCTGTGTAGTGTAAAAAACATGAAGTGCACTTTGTTACCAAACAATTCTATTTGAAAAATTAAAACACACCAGAACAAATGTAATAAAGGTAAAGAATATTTTACTTTACAGATTCATTTGAGTATATTTTAAATCCTGAATATTAAAAATAGTATATTTGTAACAGTGAATATAAAAGAGATAATGTAGTATTACTGCTTACCTCAGTTCTTAAGGAGGCGTCTTTCTTTGTCTAATCAAAACTAACAGCAGGATAATTCAACATGAATGACTGCTTCCCTCTATTGGTGAGAAAAGACATTTAGCGTTCACCTTATAATTATGAAGGTGTTAAAATTTAAATAAATTTATTTAAAACGTAATAGTAAAATTTAACATGTAACAAAATAAACAGAATACAAATAGTGTGGCTTCCATGTGCCTTCTCCATTTTGTTTTGCGAATCTCACGTGTTACAATTCTGTTTATTAGAACAGCTCTATTTTAAAGCTATTTTTTATTTTACTATAACGGACTTTAATAACGTCTGTTAATTCCAGGAAGAAATTTTGGTTAATAATAATGTTTCATACATGCAGATTATAGCATCCTTTACACTGCTCTGCATTTAAATATTTTTCTACTCGTTTATGTTTAAGGCCATTTTGTTGGGCTGCTGGCTCTAAACCTTTTTCACATTGAGCTAAAGATTTACTTTTACTTAGCAATGGAATCACTTAACAGGGATCAACTTCTGACTAAATCTAATGTAACTGGTGATTTTTTTTTTTTTTTTTTTTGCTGAAAACCAAATGCTTAGACATACTAACTAAACAAAAACTTAGGTTCCACTGCAGAGATCTCCCAAAACAAACAAACAAACAAAAGAAAAACCTAAAAGGACTTCATTGCATACGTTACCCTATTACCTAAATTTCAGATATTATGAAGTGGTAGTGTAGGTCAAAAAGAAATCACGTAATGTATAGTTTAGCATCACAGGAGGCAATCAAACCACACCATGCCACCTCACAACCCAGAAACTCCAGCCTTACAAACAAAAACCCAGTCTGAAACAAAGACTTTAAAATAAGCAACACACCGAAGAATATTCCAGTCATTTTATTTCAAATTAATTCTTATGTCGAACCATGATTGGCCCAAGCACCACTTCTCCCTGTAGAGGCAGGTCTGGAATCAAAGGAGAAGGAGTTAAAATAAAAAGCAAGCAGTCACGTTATAGTAACCAGATTCATTAGGAAACATACCATCTGAAGCTACTCCTTTCCTAGAACTGGAACCAGAGCTGCAGTTTCAATCATAACAGCCACGGACGCCACTGTCACCATATGCTGCAGTCCACCTACAGAGGTCGCGGGGGGGTTCCCCATGCCCATCCAGGGGAGAACGTCTCGGGCGCTGGGCAAAAAAACCCAGGACAGGGCGCCAATCCATTGCTGAGTACACTCTCACTCACACACTATACAGGGCAATTTAGAGCATTCAATTTACCTTCATGTTTTTGGAATGTGGGAGGAAACCGGAGAACCCGGAGAAAACCCACACAGACACAGGGAGAACTTGTGAACTCCACCCAGATTGGGATTCGAACCGGGAATGCTCAGTGCTGAGAGGCGAACATGCTAACCACCAAGCCACCGTGCCGCCTAGAGTCGATTTATAGCTTCAAATTAATTAGTTTTTGGGCTTTGGTAGAAAATCAGAGAACCCGGAGGAAACCCCCAAGTATAGGAAGAACTCTGACCAGATGTGGATTCGAATGTGCATCCACATCGCAATCATGCAAACCATTATTCCACCGTGCCGTTTGGACGACAAATATCATGGTGAAGATGTGTGACTGTCCGTAACTGTTCATCTTACTAAAAAATCTTAAAAGAATGAAGCAGAGTAGAGTTGGCATGTTCTCTCCATGTCTGTGTGGGTTTCCCGTCTCTGAAAGCTCCAGTTTCCACCCACAGTGCAGAAAAATGCTATAAGGTAATTGGGGGTACTTGCGAGTGTCTGACAAAAGCATCTTCTAAATGTTAATTATGTACCCCAATTATGATTGGACGGGTGAGCTGCCCAGCGGGTTTCCCTGACTGACTGATCAACTGACTGACTGTATTGATCGGATGAGTTCTAATCAGCCGGCCCAAACTGATATCATCTCGTGACGCGTTGCCATAGAGACATTTGGTTTCATAAGAGGATCATTTCATAGCCAACAGGTTAAAGTTCCTGCTCTGTGACGGAGATTCTTTAGTAGCCGTAAATGAAACTGTAACTGAGGACTTTATTACAAAGCTTTCCACATGACCGTATTAATGTAGGCACATATTTCCCACTCTGTTAGAGCGCAGACGGTTCAGAGGTTTTCATATTAAATCATAAGGCATGAGGAAATGTGTCCAGTGTGATTCTGAGACGTAACAATAGATGCTTTTAAATATTTAGGAAAACATTGCAAACCATTTAAAATGTCTTCTTTAGTAAGACCAGCTAAAGAACTACATTTATTTCCTTTTGTACTCATGACACATAAGCAGCATTCGACTGATTTGATCTCAGTTCAAACATTTTTAAACTATAATGTTTTAAATATTTTTATTTCACCCATTTTATCTCTTTAAATTAGCTATATTAAGTGTAACCAACCAGCGCCCTCTCACGGCTGGGGAGCCAGGCTTCAATTTCCATCTGGTTGGAGTGTCTGCGTTCTCCCCTTGTCCGCGTGAGTTTCATCTGGATTCCCCAGTTTCCTCTCACAATCCATAAACATGGATTCAAGGTGAATTCGCTGCTCATAATTGCCCCGTAAACTGTCTGTTTCTGTGTGAGTAAGTGTGCCCAGCGATAGATTGGCGCCCTGTCCTGGGTGTTTCTGCCTAGTGCCCAAAACGTGGACACTAGTAGATCAAGGGGAAAAGCATGAATGAAGTATAACCAACCCACGCTCCTCCACTCATTTTGTAAAGCCACTTAATCTTTAGTTTGAAGCCAACAGACAGCAATTTTTTTAAATGCTGCCATGGGATAGTTAAAAATGTTTGTAGGAAATGAGGAAATGCGCTCACACATACATTTATATAAGTCAGCACACATACACATCTGATTGGCTAGTTTTCCAGGCATTCATAGTGAGAGACTTTGACCTACAACCCACTCTTCTCCAAAACACAAGTCGTGCTCTGACCCACATGAGATACAAACCATACATATGCTTTGCTTTTAAGCCACTTGCTTTGCTTTTAAGCCACTCAGATTTCAATATTCCCACTCGAGAATAAATGTTCAATACAATAAATGTTGTATATGACGTGGTAGCGACAGAAACTTTTGAATGCATGGAATGTCGGAGAGTGAATGTCTTCAGGGAAGGAGGGGTTTTTGTTTAGATCTAGTTTTGGTGATTTATGGAAGTTGGCCTTTAAGGGATCAGTGTCAAAACAGTTATTACCAGGTGATTTGTTACTCAAGATGAAGAATGTTGATAGTGCCACAAAAACATTTGAGGTATGGCAAGTTTTAAAAGCTATAAATGGCCCTGATTTGTTTAGTTATTCAGGTGAACGTGAAAATATCACGGCATTACATTTCTAATAAGGGTTCCGTTTTCATTTTGAACCTGTGAAGGAAATGTAATAAAGCATTTAAGTAAAAAGAGTCTTGAGTACAATTAAAAACTGCACTCTGGCCACTTTATTAGGTACATTGCCTATACGGTCCATTTACCGCATAGATTAATTTTATCTGTACTATTAGAATGTAGTCCATCTGTTTGTTGTTTTTTTTGTTTAGTGGTCTAGCTCCAAGCACCAGCATCCTGTCGAAGTTCTGATCTTACACCTACAGGCTAAAGCAGGAATATCTAATACTGTAAAGTGTGTAGACCTCAACTTTACCTCTTATAGCCAACACACCACCACAGTGCTTTGAATGCAATGCTAAGAATCATTCACTACCCAGAGAATACATGCTCTGGCCTGTACTAGGGAAAACACAATTATTCGATTTTGTAATTAATCGCGATTAAAAATGTTACAATTAATTAGTTAGCACACCTCATGACAACATTTAGAAGAAAAATATGCCAGTAGCTGGAACTTTTAGATCAATTTGCACAGCTTACACGAAACAAAAATGCAGCAACACTACTTTTCTGTCTACATTGGATTTTATTTTACTAATTTCTTTACACAAATGTTTAATATTTTGCATTATAAAGGAAAATTTGTGGAGATATTCATTCAGCAAGAGCGCTGCACTGTGTTTTTTCAACAACAAAATGTTATTTTGTTTTCACATTAAATAAGTCACAAAAAAGAAATGTACATTGTTCCTGTGATTTGTGGCAGTTGTTTGATAAAGTGATTTATCACATAATCATACTAATTGCATAATTACAATTGTTACTTAGATGATAATCTTATCTTAAAGGACTTTAATTGTCTTTTTCATTCTACACATGGACAATGAGGGTCTGCACATGGAGGTGTATAACTAATACAATAACTGGTCAGTATGTATTGTTACCCCAATTAAATAAAGGCAAAATATCTCATTTACATCTCATTTGCATAAGCCTCGGTTTGTAAGTAAAGAATAATATAGCTTGATTTTACCAAATACCCCCCCACCCCCCAACCATCATGAACAGGCTTGAACTCCTTGCACCTAAAAGGCCACATTAATAGAAAGCCTGTTTCATTGGTGCATTATTTGAAATCAGCTTTATGAATCCAGTACAGACATCCAGTTCACTTCAGTTCAGTCCAGGAAACATGGTTCTTAAAAAAGTTTCAGATTCACAGGACTGAATATCCACTGAATCAATGTCTCACACACACACACACACACACACACTCTCTCTCACACTCTCTCACACTCACAATTCAGGTCCCCTCATGGTGTGAGTGAGGTGAGAGTTACATAAGAAGGATCAGCAAGACTTAAGCAGCTTTTGTAGACATGTTTTATCAGCGCTCTGTTTTTTCAAATACGCACCACAGGCTCTTTCATTAAACATATTTCGCATTTTAATAGAAAGGTTATTCTCCAAAAACTCATCATGGCCATCATGGTGTGAATAAATTACTTTTAATGCATTTTTTTAACAGTTTGCTGCTTTCTCGTCAAATGATCAGCCCGTGATTGTCATGTGATTCGAAGTCTTAACACATCTAAAATGCTGTCTTTGCCACTGGGTCAGTACTGCCCTGTGACCTTGAAAATGACATATCGGTCTTGCTTTCGACTTTTATTGTTTATACCATCATAAAAGGATGCAGCTGGAGTTGTGACTGTCGACATCCAGTTTTAGAATCAGAGCCTTTGCAGATGATTTCCACGCTCCACATGAATTATTTGCGGTTTATTAAGACACACATTTTTTTACTTCATTTTATCAGCTTCAATTACAGTCTGTAATTCAGATTGACTGTTTATCTATATTTTTGCCCCCTTTAGACTAGATTCCAATGATCAATATCTAGACCGCGACGGGGCGGGGTGTATTTGGGTGCTGGATGATTCCAAGCACTGCAGTGATGTTCAAATGGTGGTGTTCTGGAATTAGTGGATTAGCCGTTGCAGAGCTGCTGGAGTTTTCATTTTGTCATTTTGACTAATCAGAAATGTGATTTATTACCATTCTGCTCTACTGTGATCTATCCACAAACATCTGTGAGTTCAGTGAAGGGCACTTCAATTCATCTCTGAAATCAGTTCATGTTGACGAATCCTCCACATCAGTCTTTCCAGCAGCAACGCTAAAAAAAACCCCCACTAATACAGGAAAATAAACTTCGCCAAATTGCCACAAAGCTCACTACAATCCACTGTATTTGTTTGAAACCACAGGACCGGACAGACAGGAGTGGTATACACATACCGTCAGGTATAGAACTCTTTACCTTCAGGCCGAATGCATACCAATGTGTGAGCTATCATAATAAATGACATCCTATTATAGGTTCAATGAAGCACTGATCTCGTTTTTGTCTTTCAAGTTCGTTGTTTTAGGTTTTTGCCGGCACGCCCTCATAAACATTCCTGCTACAGTCGGCGCGGTTCAGAAACAAGTTGCGTTTATTGTGTTCCAAAGCCTTCAGGCCATTAGAGATGATCTGTAAACAGAATCCAGCTTTTTAGGGCTGCAACTGACAGTTAGGTACGAGGCGGTTACAGAATTTAGTTCTACAATTATTGTTTAAGAAGAAATCACAATTGTACGATCATGATGCAAAAATTTCCTTTAATAAAAAGGTGGCAGAAGTCAAGATGAAGTGAAACAAGGCAAAATGTGGTTTATTTTAATTTGTCGCTCTTGTGCTTTTTAATTGGAATCATTTACAAACCAGTCAGGCCTCAGTAACTTTACCAGGGTTTGAGCCTAGTGATGTAAATCTAGCGGCCAGGTGTGGGAATGTACTGCGGGAGTCTGAACGTGAACAGGCTGCAGCACCACATGGGCTCATGGGTAAGCTCACCCTCTGCAGTGGTGACCAACACCACCACCGTGACTCTCTCTCTCTCTCTCTCTTGCTGTTGTTCTTGTTTTCTCGACAGGGTCAGTCAGCAGATGTAAGTCATGTTTTTCCCCCCATCTAAAATTAGGGATGTAAAATAATGACAGGAAGAGAAGGAAAGGGAGAGCGAGGGATTGATGGAGGTGAGGGAAGGAGGGGTGAGGAGCAGGAGATGGAGATAACGGAGGAGTGGGTATTTTTGGACGGGCACACGTCATGCAGACGTAAGTCAGGCTGTGGTACACAAACCGAGATGGAGGTGACAAAAACATGCACTGACTTTGTGTGTGTGTGTGTGTACGTACACACCTTTGTGTTTGGAGCCTAATAAGCAAATGAGTATGGTCATAAAAGTGGGAAGGAAACAAGGTTTTTGTTCTGCGCGCTGCACGACCACGATAACAACTTAAATTCAAAAAGGGAAAAAGAAATCATGTCAGTGTGCGTCACCACCTTTCTATAACTCTGCAGACATTGATTGGTTCTCAGAGAATCACATGTGAAAGGATTAGGCCCGCGCCATACACTATAATCCGAAAGTTTGTAGACGTGCCCTTTCTATCCAATCAGAACCGGGGCAGTTGTAGGCTTGTCCTTAAGGAGGCTGCCTTACCACCTGGAGTTCCTGGTTTCAATTCCTGGTCCAACCAAGTACAATGGCTAAAGTGCCCTTGAGCAAGACACCTAAACACAATTGCACCGTTCCGGGCACGTGTGTTCACTTCACTCGGTGTGTGTGTGTGTGTGTGTGTGTGTGTGTGTGTGTGTGTGTGTGTGTGTGTGTGTGTGTGTGTGTGTGTGTGTGTGTTTAAAGTTCTGTCTGCCTTCATTTGTTTTTCAGCTCCTGTGTGCTATTTTTGTGTTTCCTAACAATTGTTCCATCCTTCAAATATTGTAAATCTTTGAATGAATCCTGACTGACGTCATGGTTAATTTTCCATCAGTAAACAACCAACTCTGTGCAAGATTTAATTAAATATGTAGTGTTTTGTTAAACATTATGCTTATATGCTTCTGTGTAAGGGTAGTATGAAATATAGAATAAAATATTTCGTAACATGAAAAGAAGAGAAAGGATAAAGGAGATTATGATCAGATTATCTCGGTCCTGGTTGTGTCAGCTGTTTGTCTTCTCTATACAGTGCTTTTTCTAGCAGGAAGCTCACGGGGGAAGACAGAAGACTGCCGGCCTACAACGACAAGCAACTGGAGATTGTGACGCAGCATGCCCGCTGGTCGGAAGAGGAAACGGCAGCGAACCTGGGCCGAGCTCTGCAGGGAGCCGTGCTAAACGTGCTGGCAGAGCTTCAACCAAAATTTAGAGGAAATCTGCAAAAAAAAAATTGCAATGCCATCTTTCACTGGTGGCATCTCACGTACTGATGAGGGCATTGGAGTTTGACTAGGGTCAGTGTACGTCTGTGACCTGCTCGGCCACCTGCACTATATTTATGAACCGACAAAGGCTCATCTGGGGGAACCTGAGACCAAGCAGAAGAGGGAATATGATGTTGGTGATCCATTAGTGCCCGACTGCAAAGTATGCCTGTTCAACCCATAGAGGAAAGGGCCTATGCCCCAAGCTACACCCTGCGTGGGTGAGGCCCTGCACCATGAAGAACCGGTTGGAGGAGGTGTTGTACAGGGTGGTTTGGGGGCGCCGCCACCTTGTGGTACATGGGAACCGATTGGCACCTATTGCTCCAAAGTTTTGGGGGTAACCCAGCTTTTATCTGGGTGGTGCGTGGCCTTGTTTGGATAGACTGTGCCGCACGTGCGGCTCCCTAAGCGACTAATGGACTGTGTAGTTGTCAGGATGGCTGACTCCTAAGGGTTTGGCTAACTGACCACCAAGTACCCAGTGCGTTTAACCAGCATGTATTGTGTGCAGGGAATTTAAGGTGCAGATGCCGGAGAGTGACGCGCGAGCAAGTGTTGGAGGTCTAAGAGCTACTGTGTGAAGAGTCATGTAGTTGGGTGATTATTTAGCATATATTTATTAATTAGAAAATTAATAACTATTCAAGCAAACTTGAATTCTACTGACAAAAGGGTTGACAAGCAGACTGAAGCAGCATGGTATCAAAAAAACTATACTGTCAGGCGTCAACAATAAATTCATACATTTTTTGGTCCTACACTTTCTAGTCATGGACTGATTCAAGGAACATGAAAATGTGCTTTATCCTGCTTTTTGGCCCCAGATCTGTATCCCATAGAGCATATTGATCCCTTCATCAGATACCCATCTGCATTAATGAGGATCACTGTTTAATCCCTCATGTATGAGAGAATCAGAAGTATTTAAATTTATTAATTAAATGTTTGATAGCATTTATTTTGTAATTCACTTAACCCAATTAATTTAAGTATCTAGATTATTACACTACACACACACCTACTGGCAATATAGCATCATTAATTTATCTCCAAGCAGCAAGTAATGTTTTTTCATCTCTTAAAAATGCAAAATGTTCATAATTACACAAGAAATGTTTCTTCGGGCAAAATAATATTTGTTTAATTGTATTAATTTTTTTATATACAATTTTTGTAAAAAAAATATACCAAATTGGTTAAGCAATTTAAATTAATGTACACTAATAATTATAGACAATGAATCAATAAGCTAAATAATAATAATAATAAAATATATAGTAATGACAAAAACAATACAGCGTTTAAAAGTAAACCACCCGACATAAGACTGGTTTTAACTTCATTTAAATGTTCTTTAACATTTGTGTTTATAACAAATGACTGGTTTTACATGTTTCTCTGCAATCTGTAAAGTACAAAAACATAATTTCTATGTAAATGACAAATGTCGGAGGAAATGCCCAAATATGAGAAATTTCATATTTTATTTGAATTGTAATTTTTTTTAGCTTCTGTAATCTTGGTTGTTTGTTGAGATTTTTAAAGTTTAAAACTAAATTGAAGTTGAAGAGGGTCGACTGATCGGTGTGTCGTAAAGTTACGTTAAAATCTATTGTACTACATTGCAGATCTTTTTTTAAAGAAACATAGACCTCAGAATGGGAGCCTGGACTTTATTGGCCTGAACTTGTATTTGCATGAACTTCCAGAGACCCACGACAGGGAGTCAAAATACAATTTTTTGTAAAAAAAGTAATATTTTTTTTGTTTGAATATTTATTTTTTAATGGAACACTCACAGCTAATGGGGGTCTTTTTCTTTCACAAAATACAGTTTTTGGATACAGTTTCTCACTGCTGTGTTATGTGTACACCTGAGTCTGTCGATAAATTCGGGGACCCGATGCTCATGTGGTTTCTGTTACATTGACATTTCTCCTGACTTTTGTTTCTGTCCTCATTTTTCGTCAGTTTGTTTTTAGACCGTGTAGCAGTATTATTTCCAAAAATAGCATTAAGTTTAAGATCAAAGACATAGAAAATATTTGCTTTATAAGTTAAATAAAGATGTACTTTATAGTTCTACAATTACAGATTGTAGTCCATCTGTTTACTGTACATACTGTGTATACCCCCTTTGTTCTCTAACGGTCAGGACCCCAATAGAAGCACTGCAGGTATTATTTGGTTGGTGCATTAGTCCTATCAGCAGGGTCACTGAGGGGTTTACATAAAACTAGGCAGCACTGCTGCACTAACACCTCTTCACTGCATCACCGTCACTGCAGAACTGACAATAAATGGCGCATGGAGAGCAACTGGGGTAAGGCGCCTTGCCCAAGGACACTTCAGCTTTGCATGACATATTTGTGTCTGAAGGCGTATGTCCGAAAAACACATTTTCTATGCAAAAAATATTTGTTTAAAGTTTCGTCGGTCATCATTTGTTTTTCAGCTCCTCTGTGCTACTTTTGTGTTTCCTAACAAATTTTTCCATTCTTCCAGGATTGTTTAAAAAAAACAAACAAAAAAAACTCTTTATCCTGACTGATGTCTTGAGATTGAATTTAATTAAATTTACAGTGATATCAAAAACATATGTTTCTGAGTAAAGAAAGTATACAGTCGCAAAAGTACCTGAGCCCTTTGGGTTTACTTGGATTTCTGCTTAAAATGGTCATTAAATGTTCTAATCATCTAAGTCACAACAATAGACAAACAGTCTGCTTAAACCAACACCACACAAAAAAATATATGTTTGCATTGATTAATGAACACAATATATAAATATCCACAGCACAGGGTGAAAAATGTATGTGAACCTTTGGATTTAATAACTGGTTGACCCTTTTTTTTTGCAGCAATAGCATCAATCAAATATTTCCTGTAAATCAGGGGTGCGTTTCCCGAAAGCGATTGATCTTAGTGATTTACGAACAACTTTAAGAACGACGTAACTTTAAGAACCCCAATTTTACGAGTGTTTCCCAAACGCCTTCTTAGTCTCCAAACTTACGAACGAGTTTTAAG
>JAOUQT010314787.1:0-14656 GCA_025769995.1 Xyliphius kryptos | reverse complement strand
TCAGGCGTTGGGCAGATACACCCAGGACAGGGCGCCAATCTATCGCTGGGGACACACTCACTCACACATCCACACACTATACAGGGCAATTTAGAAAATTCAACTCACCCGGAATCCATGTTTTTGGACTGTGGGGGGGAACCGGAGAGCCCGGAGGAAACCCATAGGGAGAACATGGAAACTCCACCCAGATTTGAACCGGTAACTCCCAGTGATGAGAGGCGAATGTGCTAAGCTAACCACTAAGCGAACGAGCCGCCCCTATTTACAAATCAAACCCAAATTATACTATTTAATCAGGAGAAACGAAACCTTTTATTTTTTAGTATTCCGTAAAGTATGACAGTTTTAACAGCGTGACGAAGTTTTTGTAAGTGAGAAAAGTGAGTGTGTTTTCAAACAACCATTCATTTTTCGAAGCGCTGTCTTGGTCCCGCCCCCTCATCAGGCGTCCAATGAAAATCCAGCAGCGTGCCCCCTGAGCAAAGCCGCTGAGGAGGAGACAGTGTTAACTGCGAGCAGCTTCAAAGAGCCTTCACTTGTTCACACACATTACACACAGACTGCACGTTTACAAGAGATTATCAAGAAACACTGGGTTCTTTTGGTGCGCTAAGCATCGGTGAGTACATCCACCTGGATTCTTCCTTCTCTTTCTAACCTGCAGCTTTTCGGTTTGACTAAAGTTCTGCCCCAGAGCCTTCACTCTGCTGTTAGGGAAACTTTTGTTCAGGTTACCTTACAAACGTCCCCTGTCGTTATTAAAGTTGAAGGTATGGTGGTGAATGTTTTTTTTCATTGTAATACAATATTTACGTATTTCATTAGATATACTAAAATAGTAAAAAAATGTAAACATCCCAGTGAAGAGTTGTCCCTGTTGTGTGTATTGTTGAATGTTCTGCCACAGGGGCTCGTCTGATTTTAGTTTTATGCTTGTTATCATGAGTCTTTTATCATTTAAGAGATCATTTTCCGATCTGCTGGCTCTGAGATTTCTTTTCTAAAGTAATGGGGGGAAATTCTCTTCATTCCTGTTCTGCGTGCGGTAGCAGAGAGCAGTGGAGCAATCATACGCGTTACACATGATTACACATGATTCCTACCTGACAATAAGATGCCCCTAAACCAACTGAAAATCTGATGGACTCTTATTCTTATCATTTATTATTAAGTTGTCCATGTCACTTAATAACACACAGGGCTTAAATCTGTACATTGTGCTAGTCCAGCAGGTTTAACTAAACCAATTGTAGTATTTTTTTTTTAGAATTCTGTTGTGAAAATGATACCACAGATTGCTTGGTACCTTGTGACATCCCCACAGAAGAAAAACAGCAAAGGCTTTAAAATAACATGTACGTACATATATATATTTGGGAGTGCGTGTCCAGTGATGGGCTGGCACCCTGTCCTGGGTGTATCTGCCTAGCACCCAAAACGTTCTCCTCTGGATGAGTTTATAGAATTAATTGGCTGATAAATATGTATATCAAGGGTGTTTTCGTGTTAAATATCTTGACTAGGGTTAAGACCCCTTAATTGGGTTGATGTCAAAGACCCCTGGCCTCAGCCCCATCCAAAAAAAACGGGGTGAACTAGAGCAGAGCTCCAAGTGATATATGGTTCTCTTATTCACCATTGTTCACTGCACAACAGTCTTCTATATAAATTGGCAAAAATGTACATACACTTCAAAATCTGGTAAAAAGATGGTCTATAAGAGCGGAGCTGTTAAACCTGCAAATGTGGACCAAATTAGAATGTTTTCAAAGCTCCTGCAAGTTAAATGGGTCTCAATGCTTAGGTCCATATAGTGCATGTTAGCCTGGTCTGCTCATTTTTTATGTTGTTACACATACTATGTGTTTACTTGGTGTCTTGCAATTCCTGTTAAATGTGCATTTTTAAGGATTAGGATTTTGTGTTTTTGTTTTAAATTTTAACAAGTGTTATTATTAAACAATTTAATCATTGCTATTTACATGGGTTTCATTAAAGTTTCAACAATATTTTTGCACTGTTGTCAAGTTAAGCCCTCTACAAGTAACTGCACAATCTCAGCTCAGCATCAACAAAATGTTTGTGATCTGGACACAGGCTGAAGTGGAAATTACTTTGATCACATGTTTATCCAAATACAGCAATGGAGAATTTAGAAACCACAGACTAAAAGCCCTGAGTTCTCTAAAGAGATGATTAGTTGTGTTATCTTGATGTACTGTACTGGATGAAAAGCCTTTACCAATTTAAAGGGAATAAAATGTATAGATGTTTTTTGGCATGTGCAAGTTAACCTTGTAAGATTTCTGCCACTAGAGGACAGTGAAACTGAAATTCACATCTGGAATGTCTTTAGCTCGCTTCTCATTTCATTTTTTAAGCAAGCTGTTCATAAATATGAATGATAAAATATTTATCCTGTATGAGTTTAACAGTATACATGAACATACATATGTATACGCTCACTGGCCACTTAATAATGTACACCATGCAGGTAAAAGATTGGACCACCTTTTGCCTTAAGAACTGCATTAAGTGTGCAAGGCATACTGTGGTGTTGGAAACATTGCTCAGATATTTTGGTTCATATTGACATGATGGCATAATGCAGTTGTTGCAGATTAATTGATTGTACATCTATGATGAGGTTCTACCTTATCCCAAATTGGAGAATAGTGATCTCGTTGTCATGTTCATGAAACCAGTTGATGATCTGTGCTTTGGTAGTTGGTGCATTATTCTGCTGTACCAATCCAAAGAATATTTCCTTGAACCATGCTTTCATGTTGTTGACACATTACATTTACATGTAGTTATTTAGCAGATGCTTTTATCCAAAGCGATTTACAAGTATCCCAACTTGGTTGGGATCAGAACACAGGGCTGATACAGCACCTTGGAGCAATGAGGGTTAAGGGTCTTGCTCATGAACCCACATTGGCAACTACAGTGGACCTGGGATTTGAACACCAACCTTTTGATTCAACACCCTTACCACTGAGCTACTACTTCCTCACTAAGTTCTGACCCTACCATTTGAATGTCCCAGCTGAAATCAAGACTCATTAGGTCAGACAATGATTTCCAATCTTTTACAGTCCAATTTTGCTGAGCCTGTGCCAATTTCATTATTAGGTTTTGTTCTCAGTCGACAGGAGTGGCACCCGGTGTGGACTTCTGCTGATGTAGCCCATTTTCATTAAGGTTTGATGTGTTAGAAATGGTATTCTGCATTCATTAGTTGGTTATTTGTGTGACTGTTGCACTTGTATTATCTCAAAGTCTGCTAATTCTCCTCTGAACTCTCACATCAACAAGACAGTTTCATCCACACAACTGCAGATCACTGGATATTTTCTTTTGTTCTGACCATTCTCTGTAAGCCCTAGAGATTATTGTGCATAAAAATCTTGGTAGATCCGCAGTTTCTGAAATACTACAATAACCATGCCAGTTTGATCAAGCAATAAGGTACCTGAGGTTGTGCATTACTGTAAATAAACCACAGTAAAGAGGTGTTATTAGAGGCATTACACCTCTTTACTGTGGTTTATTTACAATAATGCACAACCTCAAGTGCCTTATTCATTTTATAAAACGGTTACCAACATACTATAATTAGAAAAACAAAGTTTGATTCATAAATGCGTTGACTGAAAGCAAAATTGCAAATAAACTAGCCTTCTGTGACAAAACCCTGACCGCAAGTAAAAAATCAAATACTGCCATCTAGTGGCCAAAATTCAATTTATAAGTTTGGGAGAACAATATATTTTCATTCATTCATTCATTATCTTCCGCTTATTCCTTTATAAAACTGCTGTCAAATTGAGTGTCATGGGTTATACAGATGTGTGCAAAATTTGTGGCTGAGTTTTGTTTCTTTTTACAATGACTGTTGTGTCATGTGACCACTCTGCTAAATAACTTTCCTGAAAGACGTGTTCCTCAATAACACTTACTACAGGTGTCAATTAGTTGTTCCCTTGTTTAATTTGCCTGCAAAATACCTCATACTATTATCCAGTGTGCATACGGGCCATTACTTCTTTTCTGCCAACTCAAAGCATAGGTAATCATCAAATGAGATGTTTTATCAGTTTAGCCAGGTGCACAAGTCATTTGTGCATAAAAGCTTAGGGAAAACACAGTCATGTCATTGGGCCTGTGTTAACAGCAGATAGTGGTAGCAGTAGTCTCTTATCAGTGGCCTTTCAATATCCTGCGTATATGTGAGCGTGTCTGTATGTGGTCATGCTGTTTCCCTCTTTCACCGTCATTGTTTCCTATGATGATGACAACAGTATCAACGTTGTAAATAAGTGCCGCTGGGGAAATAATATTTACATATCATTAAATTGTGTACAGTCAAAAATCAATTGCCTCAGTTCAGTTGCGCTCTCTCATAATAGCCAGAGGCCAAACCACACATCTCAGAGTTTAAATGAGTAATAAGGCCACCCTTGAGTGTTTTGGTGGACTTTTTCCCATCTTGACAATTTTTTTTTCCCTATTCAGTCTCTCTTGGCTTATTCTTTTTAGTTTTATGTTATGTATTGCTTCTACAAACGCACATCCAGCAAAAACGTTTGTCATGGTTGAAGCACACAGTATGAATAAACTAAAATGAAAGTGAATAGCCAATAAATATTATCAGTACTGTCATATGAAGCTGAGCAGAGCTATGTACAATACAACCCAAACATCTCCCTAATTACCTTTTCTTGATTATTTGATGTGTATTATTTTCATATGATTGAATAATGCTAAATTGCATTTTGTTTAAAAGCGTTGAACCTCTATTACATTCGTCATTTTTTTTTTATAGACTTTAGTTGGTAGATTCATAACCATCATTAGTATTATTGTAAGGGATCTATTTTAGCAATCTTTGGCTTGAAGTCCACGGTACACTGCACACATAGATTTAAGGCATGTCAACATGGCAATGAGCATCTTTTTTTAACCCCCCCCCCCCCTTACTTTTAATTATAAAAGTATATGTGATTGTGACATGGTGAGATCGAATGAGCACCATAGACGGTATTTCTCAAGCTTAGGAACGGGCTGTATTTACAGATTGCATTAAATACAGCTGTAAGTTGGTGGTTCTCACGGTCACAACTCATTTATGTGCTGTACATAAACATTTTTCTGGCTACATGAATTTATCACATATAAAAGCAACACAATGAGCAGGAGCGGACCCTCCGGCAGGTGCGTCCACTGGCATCATTTTCATTTCTCCTAAACCCCTGCTGTTGCTATTCTCCTGCCACCGTGTTTTAGATAGATTAGATAATGCAAAGGCAGGTAATAGAGTGATTAGTCCTGAAAAAATTATTTATGCCCAGAGTGTTTTCACTTGAATAATGGTATATTAACTCCAGCATACAATGGACTGCATGCTTTTAAACCTATTTTATTAATTTAACAGTCATTTCTTAAACAAATTCCAAACTGGAAAAACGGCTACCTGGAAACATTTTGCAATTTTCTTAAATCCCTTTGTTCATTTGTATTCTACTTCTGTTTATTAAGTATTTTTGTTAGATGAGATGGCTGCTGACTAACAATGGTTTTGAAACATTCAAATTTGAATCGCAGAGAAAATGATTGCGAATAAGCAACGTCTAAACAATGTCTGATAAGCTGGTAAAAGTAACCCGAAGATAGTCTTTATTTATGTTTTATGACCTTTCTAAAGATGTTAATACCTCTGTCCACAACAGAACACACTTTACAGCGTTTTATTAGTTTGTGTATCAGAATCGAAACCAGGATCCTGTCATTGTGAGGAGAAAATGCCACCAGGCTTTAGTATGCTCTAAAATTGTACACAATAAAACATTATTAATATTATTATTATTACCATGTAATGTTTTCATTTTTGATGCATTTAATTGGAAGATAAGATCATTTTCTGCTTACTTAATTTTTAAGAGTAACATGTTATGTTTGGGGCGGCACGGTGGCTCAGTGGTTAGCACATTCGCCTCCCACCGCTGGGGATTCCCGGTTTGCATGTTCTCCCCGTGTCTGCATGGGTTTCCTCCGGGTTCTCAGGTTTCCTCCCACGTTCCAGAAACATGAAGGTAAATTGAATGCTCAAAATTACCCTGTATTTTTTGTGTGTGTGTTTGTGTAGCGATGGATTGGCACCCTGTCCTGGGTGTATCAGCCCAGAGCCTGAGATGTTCTTCCCTGGATTGGCAGGGGGAACACCCCCCCCCCACCCTCATAAAAGAATAAGCGGCAGATAATGAATGTTATGTTTGACCAAAAGTGATGTTACATATTTATTTTTTTTGTATTTAAGCAATTTTATGCAACATCACAACAATAATCACCACCTAAATGATAAAATTTCTAATACATATTTTCTGTTTTACATATTGAATATTAACAAATTGGTAAAAACTCAGGATGGTGTGAATAGAAATTGTGTGAGTGATGTCTCATACTCGTAAACATGATACATTTTCAGTATAATACAATGTATAAGATTGCATGTTAAAAATTAATTTACTAAAACACATGGTAAAAGAGTTCCATGATAAACTAGCAGATTTGTATCTTATGTCATCTATTGTTCTGCTCATCTTTACAGGTTTGTGTTTGGAACCTCATAAATATTAAAACAGTCATTTATCGTTAATCTGATGCAGGTGTGCGTTCCTTTTAGATGCAGTGTTGCGCTTGTTAAGCACACAATGGCCAGACTGTGAATCAGTCCAGTTTGACAAAGTTACCATGCTTGCATATTTGAAGCAAACTCCCATTAAGACATTTTATTTAAATGGCAGAAGGATGTACCATACACTCTGGTTTCAATCAGTCCACACAGTGAGCTCATTCCTTATGGTCTAGAATGTAGATTGTTTTAATAAACATTCATATATGATCACAATGCCTGAGGGTCCGTGTCAGATCCATTCGGTAAAAGAACATGCCAGAGTTGTTTTATATAAACCACTTTGAAATCACAGTGATTAAAATACCTTTTTTTGAGAATGTTCTGGACCCTTAATCCGGGTCTGTCTGTGTTTTTATTAAATGTGTTAATGGGCCGCACGTCACAGAGCACTTTGAAGCTGTACTGTATATTTATTAAAATTTATTAAATCCTATATGATCAGCAACTGGATGTTTTCTGTACATTCTTTTGACAGAAACTGGGGTGGCCAACCAGTCAGAGATCAAGAGTCACATCTTACAGATGGACACATGAACATCACCCATCCCTTCCTATATCTCACACACACACACACACACACACACACAGATTTATTGTAAAAGTCACACCAACATAATAATGACAGAAATTGACTCCTGCTCTACTAAGACCACAGGCCAGTCATGTTCAAAATGAACATTGTTTGCACCGTCTAACAGACACAAACTCCCAGTTCAACCAAGTCACCAAACAAAAATATAACAATTTACAATAGCGTACAGTCCTCTTCAAGGTTTGTTTTTTGAAAAAAAATTTTATTTTATTTTATGGCATTTCTAACAAACTCCCCTTTATTGTAAATCCCCTTTTGTGAGCAAACCTGACACAAATTGTTTATATATACACTGCTCAAAAAAACAAAGGGAACATTAAAATAACTAAAATATTTCAGTTGAAACTCTTTATTTAGTAGATAGTGGAATGCGTTGAGAACAAAATAATCTAAATTAATATCCTATGGAAGTCTTGTTTTGGAATCATACTCAAAATCAAAGTGATCAAATAACAGGCTGATCCAACTTCAGCGGAAATTCCTCAAGACGAGTTAAAATGAGGCTCAGTAGTGTGTGTGGCCGCCACGTGCCTGTATGACCTCCCTACAACGCCTGGGCATGCTCTTGTTGATGTGGCGGTTGTTCTCTCCTATGGCCCCCTCCATGTCTCCTGGTATCTGCTCCATGCTCTGGACATTGTGCTGAAAGCCATGCATTTATGTGCCATTCTGAATAAGCTGCACTACCTGAGCAACTTCTGTCTGTTGTAGACTCATGCTACCTCTATGGTGAGAGAACTGAGAATGCAAAAGTGAAAAAAAAAACACAAAGGATGAGAACAGAGAAAAGGTCTGTGGTCACCACCTGCAGAAGCACTCCTTTATAGGGGCTAAGTGCTTCTCATTTCTACCTGTTGTCTGTTCCATTTGCACAACAGCAAGTGAAATTGATTTACAACCAGTGTTGCTTCCTAACAGGACAGGTTAATTTTACAGAAGTGCGGTTGACTTGGAGTTACAATATATTGCTTAAGTGTTCCCTTTATTTTTTGAGTAGTGTATCATTTTTGCCTGTACTGGGAAATTGCTTTATTTTCATCTCTCGCACATGCACATTTGACGTAATTCCATATTTAACTCAAGTGAATAAAAGATGCACATTAAAATAATAACATGCATACAAACTTCGATATTAACATAAGAGCCGCATGAAACCAGGCAAAGAGACCCATGCGGCCCGGGAGCCGCAGGCTGGCCACCCCTGCATTAGTTAACCTGCTGTGCTGATTATAGAGGGATGTTATCGGAAGGGAATTTGGATGCATTCAGTTTTTCTAAACACTGCTTACCTCATTAAGAAGCTGATGAGCCATACATCACAGCAGACTTTGAAGCTTTACAGCGTGAAACAAACCAAGAGCAGACAGACATCTAGAACACGGAGGGGTTGACGAAAGAAAACACAGCTGTATTTACACAATGTAATGGAGTGCTTGATGGCTACTGCATTCCATGCTTGCATTTTGAGTTCAGCAGCATATTTGCGTTGATACTTTTTCACTTTTATTCATTGTTAGAAACAAAAAAAGGCTCACTCTGACCAAAGGAATTACATTAATAAGAGATGTTCAACCACCCTTCTGACCGCTTGACCTTAAGCAACACAGCAGACTCTAAGGAGCACTCAACACATACTAAACCTGTGAGCCACAAAGACAACACATGGCTATGCCTTTAGCATTGTGTGTCTGCATTTAATCTCTGAGAGTTATTCTTTGTGCTGGTTTTATGTGCTTGAAAACATTAGACTTCTGCACATGTGCTTTCATGATGGGTTGTTAATACTTTGTTTCCACACTGCAGCACTAATGGACTGAACAGGGAGGTGAGGATGTTTGGCTAACATTTATAAAATGTGTATGTTAGGTCATTCTTAATTGAAATATAGTTAAACTTATAGTTCAGTCAAATATATAAATTATATATATATAAAATTCACCTTCAAATTTAACTTCATGTAATTTACTTCATGGTCTGTTTCTCAATATGGTTATTAATCCATGCTGTGCTCACAAGGTGCTAATCATTTATTATTCTTTATTAATATATTCTTTATTAATGTAAACCAGGTTACTGCTAAAGCAGGCTTCTTCCTAAGAGGCTTAATGGGTTTGGTATATGTTTCTGCCTCTGTTTATGGCTCATGTCTTGTTTTTTATGTAGATAATTCTAGATTCAATCTTCTTGGTCACAGTCTAATTATTGCCCATTATTAATTGCAGTGAAGTATAATGTTCAAACTTCAGAATGCTGTAATACTTAGCAGCAATTTTTCCACATTTTTTTTTTTGGAATTCTTTGAGAAGGCTTGACAGCGTGACATGTCATAGCCACAAAAGTGTAAACGTTTTATTAACGGCCCATCCTGCAAGATTGTGGAGGTCTTGTATAAGGTATACTTAGACCTTGAGATCCAGAAAAGAACCTGAAAGGGTAAAATCTTTTGCTAAGTTTTGTTTGGCAGTGTACACAAGGACCCAAAATCTGTGTCACTTGTATGAAATGCTTTTTACCAAATTTGGACTACACAGTGCCTTACAATACTCAGATAAGGTAAATATAACTTATCTGCATCACAACAAATGTGCTCATGTGTATTTAACTGGAGGCTTCGACCAATAAGTTGGTAACATATTTGCACATCAGGCCTCAGGTACTTGTGGTTTATGATTTATAATCTAACATCTTCAAACAATTTCATCAAACACAGAATAGAGTGGGATACCCATATAAACATGAAAGTAGCTTTCAACTTTTATATTAAAGAAAGAGGAAAATTCATTGTGCAGTTTTGCAGAAGCTTTTATTCAAAGTGACTTACCGGCACCTCGACTTGATGGTTGGGGTGCACAGGGATAGACATGTAGCATACAGCACCCCTGGAGCCATGAGGGTTAACAGCCTTTCTCAAGTCTCTGTGGCAAATTTGGTGGAATTATGATTTGAACCTTAAATGCAGTGTTGCTGTTTAGCCCAACATCCTGACATTAAGTATTTTGAATGTAGATTTCCCACCAGGAAATGTATTATTTATTACTTTTTTTCTTGTTATGTAGAAACATGGGAGATGTGCAGTTGGTGATGAGTACTTCCATGTCAAAGAGCAGGCCAGCCATTGGAAAGGTCCCTTTCGGTAATGAAGCACCAGCATTCACCCTCCCACCTCGAAATTCTCGTGTCTCTCTTGGGGGCAATGCTCGACTTGAAGGCAAGGTATGACCACACACACTTTTAATTCAAATGGCATATACAGTACAGGTGCTGGTCATAAAATTATAATCTCATGAAAAAGTGGATTTATTTCAATTGAACACAAATTTGTATTATATATATTAGAAATTATATTTATTCATTACACACACATAAATTTCATGTGTTTATTTCTTTTACTTTTGATGATTATAACTGACCCAAATTCCAAAATTTAGTATCTTAGAAAATTAGAATATTACTTAAAACCAATACAAAAAAGGAATTTAAGAAATGATGGCCAACTGCAGGTGTTTTGATTTAATTAGTTGAATGGCACCAGGTGGCTTCAATATTGAAACTTTTGACAATATTAAAATTTTCTGTGATAGTGAATTTGGGATTTTTATATAATCATCAAATTATGGGTAGAGTTTCCATGTTCTCCCTGTGTCCCTGCGTGGGTTTGCTCCAACAGTCCAAAAACATGGATTTAAGGACTGCTCTAAATTATATAGCCATTGTGTGTGAGAATATATGTGTACCCAGTCCCTTGTCCTGGGTTCATTTGCCCAGCAACACAAACATTAAGTGGAAGATAATGAATGAATGAAACAATTGAAATATTTCAGTCTGTGGGTAATGAGTGTAGATCATATACAATTTTCACTTTTTAAATGGAATTTTTAAAATAATTAAACATTTTTATGATCAGCACTTATATATTTAACGAATAAATATCTTATTACTAGTTGTGTTTAGGATAATGTTATACTGCATTGACTGGTAAAACAAAAAGCTAATTTAAAAAAGGTTATACTTCTAATAATCCATCCCATCGCCATGAGTTTCAACAAAAATATTTAATGTGGTGATAAACTTTATGGCCTCATAAGGAGTAAAGTCACAATGCTTCATATTGTGTGTTATCTAAAGGCATGCAGGATAAAACGACCCATGTCCAAAGTTGTTCATGGGCTTTGTTAAAAGCTGCATGAGCCCTCACACTTTTTGCTGTAAAATCCATGAAAAAAAAGTTTCCATATTTAACACTTTTTTAAGAATCTTAGAGACTGCCTCTTTAGGCAATGAAAAACAGTTGTCCTTCGGGATCCCTCACAATCTGAGGATTTTGGCGGTGGGATCTGGCTTACAAATCCTAAATTCCTATTTGTCCTCAATCCTGTTTACATCTTTAGCTAGGGTTTTATTTAGCTGAAAGTGCTGTTACGTTAGTATGTGTGTGTATATGTATATGTGTGTGTGTATTTATATGTATGTATGCATGTATGTGTATTTTTTTTTTATTTTTATTTATATATATATATATATATATATATATATATATATAAAATTCTGGAAAAAAATATTGAACAATTTGGTCTGCAACCAAGAGCTCGACAACTCCATGCCTCACCAAAACCAGAAGTCCAACTAGCAGTTTTTAGATGCTTGAACAGTTCAGGCACCTTTTAAAATCAACCATTCTTGTAAGGTGATCTGAAGAAAAAAAAGATATCCCACATTGTGTCATTGCTGACTAAGGTTGTACCATCAAGGTTATTTTATTTATTAAAAGTAAATATTAGCTGCCACATTTGCCTTTGCTTCACACATTTTGAGACCAATAGTAATTCAAATGTGGCCTAAAATGTTATAATGAGCAACTTATCATTGTACAGTATTTAAAAAAGTCATGACCCCAGCTCTGTAACAAATGCAGGAAATTGTGTCTTTGTGAACCTCTTTGTGCTGAGAGGAATGGTTTTGCTGAAAGATGATCTAAGGTTACTTTTACTCTTCTGAAAGTGATGTCAAAATAATTACTTATCATAGATATAACTATCTGCCTACGGTGGGAAGTTGTAGGCTCGTGGTTAAGGAAGATTTAAGCCTTAAGTCCTATGGTTGAAGTGCACCTAACCCTAGTTGATCTGAACATGTTTGCTCACTTCACTTGTGTGAATCATTTTTTATTATCACATGCTAACCACACTTCTGTGAAATGAACCTGTCCAGTTAGGAAGCAACATTGATTGTGAATCAATGTCCAGAGCATGTCCAGAGCATGTAGCAGATACCAGGAGACAGGCCAGTACACCAGGAGACATGGAGGGGGCTGTAGGAGAGAACATCCGCTACCTCATCAGGAGCATGCCCAGGCGTTGTAGGGAGATTATTCAGGCACGTGGAGGCCACACAAACAACTGAGCATCTGCTAAGTTACCAAATGGGAATGAAAATACAAAATTGCGAAAGGTGTAGGCATAAATATGTGCATAGCTTGTCCTTGGTGACAGTCTTGTGATGGAATATCAACCTGTTGACATTGGTTCCATTAACTCATCAGAAAAGGAAGGACAATAAAGCAAATACTTTTGAAATAATGCTAAATTCATGTTGACGCTCTCAGGTATGTCCCACAGCCCAGGTTCTTCTACATCACTATTTTGTTTCGAATTTGCAAAGCCTGTTCTATTACATAAGTTTTGGGAGTAGGTGTCTGCAACAGCAGGCAGGCAGATGTTGGAGTAATGCTGGTCCAGAGAAATTTGTGAGTAGGAACGATAAGCCCCGTGCATGCTGGAGCACTGTGGAGTCCAGCTGGAACGTCATCAGGTGATGAAGGGTTGACAAGTGCCATTTTACTCTTTTGTCAGTATTGGCCAGGATTCTATTAGCTTTTCATAGTAAGGAAGAAAGATCTTGTGCACTGTCTTTTGTCAGTCCAGTTACACGGGCATACAGTGTGCTGAGAGTGATATTATATCTTCATATAGTGATAACTGCCTAGTCTTTTGTCTTGCTTTGGGGAACAGGCTAAATTAGGCTAGGATGTGTGTCGTTGAGTGTGTCCATGCATGCAGGAGTAGAAATGCATTATGTTTACATTTACATTTAGACACAAGTCCGTCGTTACGGAGAAACCAGCTACACAGTAGTATCATCAAACCTTTTTTATAGTAAGTGCTTGTGGAAGGGATTTGTTTGTACTTATATACACACAGTTAACAGTCACAAATAGTGAGTAAAATAAGTCACGTGATGTTTTACTTGTAAGAACAAGTTCATTAGAACAATTACTTAAGTGCACAGTGAGGCAACAGTTAGTGCTATGGCCTCACAGCAAGAACATCCTGGGTTTGATTTCATTTTCAGTGGTGGGTGAAGTTCATGTGAAGTCTTCATGAACTTCCAAGGTTTACTTCGGGGACACCGGGTTCCTACCAGATTGCAAATACATGCTGATGGGTCGTCTTCTTTCACCGGTTTACAATGTTATTCAGCCAAAGCGATGAACTCATGTATTAGACTTGGCTTAGTGTTTTACGCCGGATACCCTTCCTGACACAACCCTCACCCTCTATCGGGACACACAAACTATGGGGATAACTTGGAGCAGCCAATTTGCCTTAAATCAATGTTTTTGTACTGCGTTTATGGGGAGAACATGGAAATTCCACCCAGATTGGGATTCATATCAAGAGTGCTGAGAGGTGAACGTGCTAACTGGCGATTATGATTGACTACACTTTAATTAAGACCTTATAAAAAGCTTTCACCAAAGCTTTCTTAATTTTTATTTCATTGGTCGATCACAAATTTAAGGTCCTTTAAAAACTTTGTCTGTATATCATCACTGCATTGTCTACAAACCAGGGATTTTATACCAGAAACATCTATTCAGTCAAACTCTGCCTTCAGGATTGTGATTCCAAGTAAATACCACAAAATAAAACCTTCTAGATCTTGAAACATCGCACATACACACCCTTCCTGTAACAGCATACAAACAAAAGCAGCAACTTCACTTCCTCCCATCTCTTCAACATCTAGTTTTCCTCCAGCATTATTTTGGCCTTTTAAAACTTTCAAAGTTGGATGTGTGGTACAGTTCACTGAGTGCTGATAGAACCCCCCCACTCCCCCTCTGCATTATCTACCATATCGTAAAAGTGGACTCTTAAGTATGATTTAATCAGGGTTTTAGGATAGAAGTTTTATAGCTGCGCCTTAATAGACTAGCATGAATGAATTTTTAAAAAAGAGTTCCGTTGAGAACTGAGATCCTTTGAGACGGTCAGACTGCTGCAGGTCAGGGGTTGAGCAGATTCCATGGCCAGAGGGCTTTTTTGCCTTTTTGGTCTTACACACACACACACACACACACACAA
>JAOUQT010314772.1:0-25565 GCA_025769995.1 Xyliphius kryptos | reverse complement strand
AAAAACATGGATTCAAGTTAAATTGAATTCTCTAAATTGCCCCGTGTAGTGTGAGTGTGAGTCATTGTGCCCAGCAATAGATTGGCACCCTGTCCTAGGTGTATCTGCTCAGCTCCCGAAATTTTCTCCCCTGGATGGGCATGTGAATCTCCTGTTAGAGGACTAAACAGAAGATAATAAATGAATGAATGAAACACAAAGACCATGGATTTAAAATCTTTGACTGATGAGTTCCTGAAGTTGGCTATTTAGCAAATGCCCTTATCCAAAGCAAATTTTGTACTCCAGTTTGGTTGGGGTCAGAATACAGGGTTCACCACACAGCCTCCCTCGAGCAATGGGGGATAAGGGCCTTGCTCAAGGGTCCACATTGGTAACTTCAGTGGACCTGGGGTTTGAATCATCAACCTTCAGATTGATAGCCCAACACCCTAACACCCTGAGCTACCACATTAATTTGGGCATAATGTCAGGGATTTGGACGGTGACATGACCCATCAGTTGGAGTATTAAATATTAGGGTTAAAGGAACATCTACTGAATGGAAATTCTGAGGACTGACGAGAGAACTAAGGGTAGAATTTTCATAATAAACTACATGTCCAACCTTGAGGTTTTGAAAGCGACGAAAGGAACCACCTAGTATGGATATAGAGTTTATCATTTGTGAAGCATATGTAAAAAATAATACATCAGTAAGAAAGACAGAAAAATAATGTGAATCTGGGAGGCATTGTGGCTTAGTGGTTATGTTCTCCCCGTGTCCACATGGGTTTCCTCCGGGTTCTCCGGTTTCCTCCCACAGTTCAAAAACATGGAAGGTAAATTGGCTGCTCTAAATTGCCCCCTATACAACCCCTGGTAAAAAGTATAGAATTACCAGTCTGGGATGAGCACTCATTCAGACATTTTATTCTGTAGAACAAACTCAGTTCAAAACATGATGCAATAATAAGGTCATTTCAAAGTGCAACTTTCAGACACACTAAAAGAAATTTAAAAAAAACATTGTGGAAACGAAGTAAATGTTACTTTTATTGAGCAAGCATGGGTTAAAAAGTATGGAATCACTTAATTCTGAGGAAAAAGGTATGGAATCACTCAAATTGTAGGTAGAAAATAAGGACACATCCAGTCAATTTCCTTTCTCTAAATGTACACCTGCCTCAGATTAAATCTGCTCGTTTGTCTGCAGTTAAAATTTCCACTGAAATTTATAAAGAGGACTGCTTGAAGAAAACAACCAAATTTACACAGTCCTTGATGATATGGGGCTGCATGTCAGGCAAAGGCTATCAATGCACAAGTTTACATTGACATTTTGGAGAGTTTTCTCATCCCTTTAATTGAACAGATGTATGGAGATGATGTAATAATTTTCCAAGATAACAATACATTGTGCCATAGGGCAAAAACAGTGAAGGCATTCCTTGGAGAAAGACACATTCAGACAGTGTCATGGCCTGCAATTAGTCCAGATCTCAACCCAATTGAAAACCTGTAGTGGTAATTAAAAAAATGGTCCACAATGGCTCTGACCTGCAAAACTGATCTGGCAACTGCTATTAAAGAGAGTTGGCACCAAATTGATGAAGAATACTCTTTGTCACTCATCAAGTCCATGCCTCAGAGACTGCAAGCCGTTATAAAAGCCAAAGGTGGTGCAATTAAATACTAGTGATGTATTTTGAATGTTCTTTTGTTTATGTTTTTAATGATTCCATATTTTATTCCTCAGAATTGAGTGATTCCATATTTTTCCCCCTGTGCTTGGTCAATAAAAGTAACATTCACTGACTTCCACAAGGTTTTCTCTTCATTTCTCTGAGCGTTCCTGAAAGCAAACAAGTTGCACTTTGGAATTACCTTTTTATTGCATCATGTTTTTGATCTAAGTTTGTTCTACAGAATGAAATGTCTGAATGAGTGCTTATCCAAGACTGGTGATTCCATACTTTTTGTCAGGGGTTGTAGGGTATCAATAATTTGGTTTTCTTAAAAAGTGTTGTTTTTTTTTTTACTGCTTTGTTATTCTGGGACATGGGTCCATTTGGCATCACTGCCTCTTGGACGATTCTGTATGATATGATTCTCAATTGTAGAAATTTGTCTAATTCTGGGGTTCATTTTCTTTACTATTGTAAAAATGATAATCTACCTATCAATTGTATTTTCAACATTTTTACATTATGTCTTTGCATCTATTCATTTCTGTTATTAGAGTACATTGGGCCATGAAAGAGCATTCTGTTGTGATTTTTGTTTAAAACTCTTTAATGAATTGTACATTGGTGTATTCTATCATGCTTCTTTTGTTACTACTTTTTAAACACATTTATATGTGCAGTACCCTAACCCTAGTACTGTGTGATTTTACCATGGTGAAGAGTATGGTTCCATGTGGCTTATTCCTTTGTTTTACAACAATCTGAACAACTTGGATTGCTTTGAAATGAATGTTTTTATTCATTTTAAGAACAAACTTTGCATGACGACAACACAATTGAAAACAAAAATGTTACGTTTTTCAACTTTTTATTTTTAGCATATAAATACATCTGTATCGTTTATAACAACCAAGTAGCAGCATACAGGTTTGTGTTAACAAGCACATATTAGAACGTCATGGCCATTGCAGCAAGCAAGTATGATCCATGGCTTACAAGATCAATGCTATTTTCCAGTGGTTTAGCCATTTAACATTGTTTTACATTTATTGATCTATATATATAGTCCTTTATGTTCCTAGTTGGTTTTGGTAAAAGACTCATAGAGTGAGGTGAGCTGGTCCCTTAGGTTTTGGGCATAGGGGTCCAGTTTGTCCTTGAGGTCCTCAGCATAGGGAGCCAGACTCTGCTGAACCATGGTGGCTCTCTCAGCAACTCTGGTCTGGAGATCCTCAGCCAGAGGGGCCACGGTCTTCTGGAATTCCTGCAGGTGCTGGTCAACTTTCTGTCTCAGATCTTCGCTGTAGGGCTCAAATTGAGACTGCATTTCCCTCATCTTTTCCTCCAGGGTGCCCCTGAGCTCCTCGGTCTTCTGAAGCACAGTGGCTTTCAGAGCTTCAGAGTCAAAGGACTCGGCGTAGGGGATGATGGCTCCCCTCAGATCCTCCACTTTCTGCTGGATCTGGGTCTTGAGCTGCTCAGCGTAGGGGTTCAGTGTGTCTCTGACTGAAATTAAATCCTGCTGAAGGCGCTCCTTCAGAACCTCAGCCTCCTTGCTGATTCTGACCACGACGTCCTGGGCAACAGGGGACATTTGGCTCTGGAAGGTTACAGCATACTGACTAGCTGCATTTGCACCGTCTGTGATTCGAGCACTGAATGATGAAAAGAAACAGGAAGTTGATTACAAAATTCCAAAGCTTCAAACTATCACTGTGTTGTGAACCTACTTGAGATCCTGTCCCAGCTGGGACTCTCTGATCATTTTCATTGTATCCTCAGCTGTGTGTGTTGCCTTTGCAACGTAGTCCCAGAATGCATCCTTCAGTTGTTCCAGTTGGGGTTTGGGCTCATCAGCATAGAACAAGTTGGCCTGGCAGCCTAGCCAGAGCAGAAAACATGTCCATTAAGCCAAGAAATCAAATACAGAGTGAGATATGAAAGGACTTTTGTACATACAAAAGAGTTTATATAAACTAACGTTATACCTGTGAATACAGCCAGCACCAGCACTGCGAGCACCTTCATGTTATCAGTTCTATTCTGTACATAAATATGAACAATGTGTTATTGTAATGTTTCACTGCATATCATAAAAATAATGTGTAGACATCATACACTTACCTTTCCTCACAATTTCCAAATGGATTCTGCCAAACCAGTCCAGCTGTCTGAGCACGCTGAGCTCAAGAGACAGTATATATACTGTAGAGAGGTGTGTGTTGTACTAAAAACTCAAAGTCCAGAAGGTAGCGCAATGCTGTCAGTGCTGCTCCACATCATATTGTCCTTTTACGTAGGCTAAAGGTCAATAATAAAGTTAGAACATCTGTACAAGCTAGATCATATTACCAGTAACTAAAACCTGAACTGTACATCTTATTCAAAAGCCAGGGACATTATTATGGAACCATTGAGGTCTATTAAAGATTTAAAGGTGAGGCAATAAAAAATGTCTATGTTCCAGTCAGAAGAGCATAAAAAACGTTGAAAGCTCAGGCTGGCTGATGTAAGTGGTCTGTCTTTGACATTTATTTTAATAGTGGATTTCGAGTCAGGACTCTTTTCAGACCCAGTTTCTGAAATGTGGCTTTATAATTAACAAGTTGTGACATAATTAAGTAATTTTCTGTTTTTAGATGCACAAGTCATCTAAATGTAAATGATAATTTTGACCTTTAAATAGGCAGTGTCCAGATATATTTGGTAATCTAGTTTTTTTAGTCCTTACTGTACTGACACTCAGTCTGGTCCAACATGATCAGTTTGAGACTTAAAACAGATCAAAGTCGAGACTTGCTCACCTGAATTTTATGTTGCCACTATATACTCTATGTGAACTTTGTCCAATTTTAGTGTTTGAGACAAAAAAGAAAATAGAAATATGTTTGCCTTCAAGTAATAAAGTACCTTAAAGCTTATTATATTGGATAAATGGCCCTATTAAAAGGCTTCGGCTTAACAATGAGCCAACACAACAAAAATAAATCGAATAATTTTAACACTATAATCTATAATAATAAAAGGCAAAGCCCTCACTCACTGGCATCATGAATTCTCTCACTTCCCGAGTGCTACAAGGCTGAAATTTGCCATCGTGATTCCCCATCATGTCCTTGGAAAAACTAAGTACCTCTTACCTTCCTACATTAGATGGTTTCGTGTGATATCGGCATCAAATCACGACCCCTCCAGTGTCACAATGTCAATGTCACAATGTCACTTCTCGAGTACCTACAAGCCTGAAACTTTGCACCGTGATTCCCTACACTACTGGGTTCACATTTTCCTATGGCAACCCCTCGGATGGATGGGGTCTTGGCGAGTACCTACAATGCTGAAGCGTGGCACAGTCATTCCTTATCGTGTCCTGGTAAAACCTACTGATAAATTTACATAAGAAAGCAACACCATAGTCACATCTCACACTATATTCATTCCAGATTTTTTTAATGCCCCAAACCTCACTCTATAATGATATGTTCCTTTTAAATATATTCAATGTTATCAAGTTCTACACCGTAGTGCAGCTCAGGTATTCAGATAGAACTACTGGATTTGTATTTTTAAAAAAATAGTCAAATTTATTACAATTACCATTTATCATAGGGCGGCATGGTGGTTCAGTGATTAGAACGTTTGCTTCTCTGAGCTAGGGTTTCCTGGTTTGAATTTTGATCTGGATGAAATTTCTTTGTACTCCCTGTGTCTCAGGTTCTCCGGTGTCCTCTGACAGTCCAAAAACATGCATTTGAGGCAAATTCATTCATTCATTCTCTTCCACTTAATCCTTTACAAGGTTTGCAGGGTGCTTCCCCATTCCCATCCAGGGCAAAACTTTTCAGGCGATAAACTCAGGACAGGGCGCCAATCCATCCCTGGACACACTCACGCCCACACACAAACACATACGGGGCAATTTAATGCTTTCAATTTACCATAATTCCATGTTTTTTGACTGCGGGCGGAAACCGGAGAACCCAGTGTATCCGCCCAGCGCCCAAGACCTTCTTTCCTGGATAGGCATTCTCCCACCCCACCGCAACCTTAGTAAAGGAGTAAATGGAAGATAATGAATGAATGAACATTTATTATAATTACCAAAAATGAAGTTGGTTTGTTAAATGGTTTTATAGTTTTCATTTAAGTATTGTTATCCTATTTTATTTTTTAACATCTCCTTCATTAGAACTTTACTGTGTTCAGGGTTTCAATAATAAATTGCAGATGAAGTGTATATTTTTAATGATTTGCATACATTTTTGAATTTTGGTAATATAATGTGGCTGATCTACTTAGCCTTTATTTTGAAAGCCTAATTCATTCACAAAGATAGACTAATAAAATGATACAGTATGTTACCAGTGATTTATGATTCATGTGTTTCTGTTCTGACAATATAGTGTGCTGCTTTTGCTGTCTAGCATGCTCAGCTTACTTTTCATTTCATAAAACACAAAGTTCATGCAGTGCTACCTACATGTAAATCACTTTTGGCAGTGAGATAGCAGTCGCCCAAATTCCGTTAATCCATGTGGCCAGATAGGAATGGGGAATGTTGAAAAATAAGAGAATCATTTTGCTATTTTTGCTACTTTAAACTTTCAAAGCATCTAAACAGCTAAAATATTTGCAAACTGGAACAATAATATAATAGACGTTTTTACCCTATATGTGAAGAATTATAAATTTCAACTTGATTTTGAGTTTAATCAAGTCTTGAATCCGAGTCAACTGTTTAAAACTTTGTAAAATGTCATTGTTAATTACATTTGTAAGCAGGAGGAAACACTCGTGACAAAACAACTGCTAGTTTGTCTCTATTTATTTTTGTACAAATACAAGAAAAAGCAACCAACATTACACAATTTACAAAGCATAAACATGTTTCAGCAGCATCACAAAACCAACAATTACATTTGAATATTCATGGCCCTCACATCAAAGAATGGTTATAGTTTTGGCAAAAAATGTATGATCATGTATATTAAATCTAAAATATGATAGTGCATATTGATGTAAACCAGTCCTGTTTTTTTTAAAAAGAGGTTTATTAATTCATTTTGGTGAAAGACTCATAGAGTGAGGTGAGCTGGTCTTTCAAATTTTTTGCGTAGGGATCCAGTTTCTCTTTAAGATCTTCAGCATATGGAGCCAGACTCTGCTGAACCATCTTGGATCTCTCGACAACGGTGGCCTGCAGGTTTGCAACCATGGGGTTCACAGTCTTCTGAAATTCTTGCAGGTGCTGGTCGACCTTCTGCCTGAGTTCTTCAGTGTATGGTTCAATCTGAGACTGCAGCTCCTTCGCTTTCTCTTCAAGGGCAAGTCTGAGCTCCTCTGTCTTCTCAAGCACGGTGGTCTTCAGGGTTTCAGAGTCAAGAGACTCGGCGTAGGGGGCTACAACTCCTCTCAGCTCTTCCACTCTTTGTTGAATTTGGGTCTTAAGGTCATCAACATAGGGGTTCAGTTTGTCTCTTACAGAGGTCATGTCCTGCTGCACGCGCTCCTTTAAAACTTCAGCTTCTTTGGTAATTCGGGTCATGACATCCTGGGCAACTGGACTGATTTGCTCCTGCAGGCTGACCGCGTACTGACTGGCCACGTTCCTACCTTCGATGATTTTAGCACTGTGGAGTGAAACAGTTTCGATCCAGTCAGTTTAAAGGAAATACATCAAAAAGAAATTTCTTTTTGTGTTACTTTGAGTTGCGTGTTTCTCTTACCTGACTTCCTGTCCCAGCTGTGACTCTCTAATCATCTTTAGAGTGTCCTCTGCGGTGTGAGTTGCCTTGGCAACATAGTCCCAAAATGCATCAGTAAGTTGTTCTAACTGTGGTTTGGGCTCATCGGCATAGAAGAGATTGGCTTGACAACCTGTAACAGATAATGTACGAATGTATGTGTATGAAGTACACTGTGAGACTCAACAACAAAAACAATGTTCTATTGTCACATATGAACTTGATTGATATCTCATTTCAAAAGCTATCGAAAGCTTTTAATCATCACTCACTAAAACTGACAATAAATTTACCACAAGGGCAAATGTCCTGATGTTTTGCATTTCCTAGTCCATACATCCTTATCTCACCACCAATCCATCAATGGATTATGTAATGTAGGGGCACATATTCAAACTTCTAAATTGCATGAAAATTGTAAATTGATTTTATTCTGAATTTTTTTATGCCCTAAAACAATGCTAGAATTCAGATTTTTACTATAAAATTGACTAGCCACAAATAATCTACTAAAAAAAAAAATTTATGAAAAAAATTTTATACCCGCAATAAAGTGTGGTTTGTTAAACTTTGCAGTGGAGATACCCAGTTAATAACACATTTAAGTATAATTTGCATGTGGTAAGCTTTCACCTGTAAGTGCCACTAAAACAATCACCAGACTGGCCTTCATCTTCCTCTGTTGATGGCTTAAAACAAAAGGAAATGCATTTCAGTGTACAAATTCCATAAAATTCTTACTTTATCGTTAGGGTTTTGATGATAACTCACCGTTTATCAGTATTTTCCTCCTGAGGGTTTCCACAGGCCAGTAAGCTTGCTAGTCCTCACAGGCTGTGCTCATATAAATACATGGAAGCCCGCACATAGTCAAACCCAAAGTCCAGCATTCTGTGCCATGTTGTCAGTGCCACTCCTCTATTCTCCCCTACAGTTACACACACCGTCTCATGTCCTTAAATGAACTGTAAGCAAGGTAAAAGTAAACATGAGTTTTTCAATTGATTGCTTTGGTACTGCATATGTTTAAACAACACAGATGACCAAGCTCCCCCCAACCCCCACCACACACACACCAACACCACCCTACAGTGACCTGCTTCATTATTCTTGGTGTTATCAGCACTATAGAGCTCTTATTAAACTTATACAATGGCATGAAGATGATCCCTGAGCTTTTGAATTTTATCAGTCGACCTGGAATCTCCCAATGAAAACGAGCATGAATTCCCAAGAGATATCCAGACATTTGATTACAGTTTACAGTTCTTGGCATTGCTTCCATTTGAGATAGCAAACAAGTGTCATAAATGGGGTCAGAGTTGTTCACGAGGCCATCTGTCTCCTTATTGAGAATTAATCTGATGAAGTAGGTTTATGTTGTTGTACTGTTCAGCTTTCTGCTTGCTGTTCAAATTTACACCTATAAACCACAAATCCCTCAGTGACTCAGTCACTCAATACGAATTCTATTACTTCCCAAGTACATACAGGGCTGACACTTGCCATTGAGATTCCCTATAATAATACGTAAATTTTCATTCATAATCTTTCACTTATTCCGCTACAAGGGTCAAGTTCCCCATTCTCATCCGGGGAGAACGTCTTGGGCGCTGTGAAATTTCACCCAGGACACCAATCTATCACTGTGCATACACTCACACAGGCTATAAGGGCAATTTTAAGCAGTCAATTTACAATTTTGATCCATGTTTTTGGACTGTGGAAGGAAACCGGAGAACCTGGAGGGAACCCATGCGGACATGGAGAGAACATGAAAACTCCACCCAGATTCAAAATGGGAACTTTCAGCACAGAGACGAACATGCTAACCACTAAGCCACCATGCCTACGTTCATTTTAAATATATAAACTCCAAAGCCATGGGTGGCTTAGCACATTCGCCTCTCAGCGCTGGGGATTCCCGGTTCGAATCCCTACCTGGGTGGAGTTTGCATGTTCTCCCTGTGTCTGCGTGGGTTTCCTCCCACATTCCAAAAAAATGAAGGTAAATTGAATGCTCTAAATTGCCCTGTATAGTGTGTGTGTGACTGTGTGAGTAAGTGTGTACCCAGCGATGGATTGGCGCCCTGTATCTTGGTGTATCTGCCCAGCACCCGAGACATTCTCCCCTGGATGGGCATGGGGAACCAAAGTATCAAATTTTGTTGATACTTTGTTTGTAGATTTGTGTATATTATTGTTTGACTTTCTGCTTGCTGTCCAAATCTATACGTATAAACAGAAAAGCCCTCACTGACTGACTCACTCATCACTTATTCTCCAACTTCCCGACTACCTACACGGCTTAAATTTTGCATCATGATTCCAGATCAAGTTCTTGAAAAAACAGTGTTCTCGCTTTCCTACATTCTGAAGTGCATTCGCAACGCAACACCTTGGATGGATTGGGGTCTTTATGAGTATATCAACTGCCACAAACCTCAAATATTATAATAATAAAACGTTCATTTTAAATATACAATCTCCAAAGCCATCACTTCTTTAAAAACAATTGCATTTTCAACTTTTACATTATCAAGTTTTCCAACATTGCAACGCATGGGTATTCTGCTAGTTAAATAGACCAAAAGTATAAGCAAATTCACCACTTAAAGAAGTTACAATTTCAACTGTTTCCCAAGATGTAATGCATTCATTCACTCATTTATTATCTTTTGCTTAATCCTCTATGAGGGTCGCGGGGGGTTCCCCATGCCCATACAGGGTATAACGGCTCGGACATCAAGGGAAGGCAGCAAATCTATTTTTGGGCGCACACACACACACACACACACACACACACACACACACACACACACACACACACACACAAACTGACTATAATCAAGAACAGCTAATTTAGCTTGAATCCATGTTTTTTAACTGAAGATGCGTACATAGGGAGAACATGGAAAATAGTTTTATTTTTAAGATACTATTCTGGGAAAAGCTCTTCCTTGTACCTGTCTGTATTGGAGAGGATCCATTTAGGCATGGATTGATGTAGCTCTTGTTGGTGCCAAGGGGGTCACTTTCATATAAATGCTTTGGTTTGGCACCCTGATCCAACGATCAATGCTTCCTTAGGAGCATGATATTAATGCCGGTAGCTTTTCTCTTTAGTCTTCGAGTTGGACACCTTGTACATATAAAGCTTCTTTATATTATAGACTGATATGATTGGTTGGTAAGAAATCAGTATGATATATTCTGCTGATTAGACAGTTTTATGGATTACTAAGCAGCTAAGTGTATATATGATACTGGTTGATTAAATTTAGGTCACTTTATTTTAAAATCATTTATTATCTTCTGATTAATCCTGTATGGGGGAATTTAGAGCCTTCAGTTTACCTTGAAATCCATGTTTTTGGACTGTGGGAGGAAACTGGAGAACCCGAAAGAAACCCACACAGAGAGGACATGGGAACTTCACCCAGATTGGGTTTCGAACCTGAAATTCCCAGCACTGAATCTCGTTTTGAATCGTTTTAAATCTTGACTAATTCAGGAAAGATCCAGTAAATTTCAGACAGCTATGTTTACAGGCTATGATTCTTAACCATGATATTAGCTTCCCTACAAATAACGGTTGTTTGAGACATTATAATTCATTTATGCAAAAATGTACAAGGGTCAGCATTTACACATTACATATTGTAGCCCCTTATCCTAGGGACGTTTAGTTTATATTTTATGTTATAGTATTTTCATTGTAAATCCGATATAACTGATGCCTAGGCATTACTAGATCAGTCTATACTTAAGCAAAAAAGTGGGATTTAAATTTCCATTGTACAATTAATAAACCACCAATAAGTATTCATATCATTATAACTCATATAACAAGAGGGAAGTAAGTGGGGCTGTTATAAAGTGCCGATACTACAAAGTGAGGTTTTATATAAGGTTTATGGGCTTTAGTCTATACTGTCTAATCAATACTACATGCATTACTCCTCCCCGCCCTACTTTCATCACCAAGCCAGCGTGGCGGTACAGAGTCCAGTGACAGCACAACACTGCGGATGTACAAATTCCTCAGTTTGTACTGGAACTTGTTTATTGTGACTGTAATTCGAAAACTGAACCTAAACAAACGTGTATATACAGTGTATGATATTGGCGCTTTTCTCATGTCATTTATTGTTGGTAGACATGTGGGGTAGAGTTTTTAGAAGGGCAGCGATGCAATGATTTAATTCAAACACTAATAAACTAAACCTGTAAAAAGGTTCTCTAATACTTTTTACTAGAACTTGTTTGGCTCAGTAATGAAGTCATACTATTAGTGCATATTTCTTTTTTGATAATCATTCATTCACCATATTCCGCTTATTCCTCTGCGAGGGTCGCGGGGGGGCTTTTCATGCCCATCCAGTGGAGAACGTCTTGTGTGCAGATACATCCAGGAGAGGGCACCAATCTATTTCCGGTTCAATAACAATAACCATTGTCCTTCATTTGTGTCCATCAGCTCTTCAAGTGGACTCAGGTTGACTCCACATGGAATGAGAGGTGATGGGGGTCTTGGTTCTTAGTTCCTGGAGCCTATCGCTTCGTTCACTTTTTGAGTCAAGAACAGCCTCCTCTTCCAGCGACTGGCGGATGAGTGTTCTGAGGCGGGACAGACCCAAACCGGTTGTGGCTGAGACAGGCACAGTGTACTTGAAATGAAGGAAGGTACTTGGCATCAGATCTTCAGGTAAGAACTGGTTCAGTTCTGTATATAAAAAAAAACAAACAGATGGGATATGATTAAAAAGAAATCAGTTATGACCAGCTTTTTTATGATTAAGTGATTTTACCCATGCCTTCTTTGGAACTGCGTTTGGACATGACTATTTCTTTGGAGGATGAGATTTTTGTGGTTTTTCGAAATGAGTTGGAAAAGTAATTAGTCTTCTAATTTAGCATTTTGTAGAGCCACATTTTGTTGACATGCCCATAACATAATGCAGCCACCACCATGCCTTCGGGTGAATCTGGTCTGTTTTGTTGTGCTTGGTTTGAATTTCTGAGCATCTACACTCCAAATTTGGTTATTGCCAAACCAAATTATTTCCTTAAAAAAAAAAATACAGTTCTTACGTTTCTCCAGCTGCAGCTCTAACTCTTGGAGCTTTTCCTCTGCCTTTGGAAGGTCCATCTTATTGACCACGAGGATGGCTGGCTTGGTAAGTAACTCCTCCTTGTACAACTCCAGTTCCTAAAATAAAGGAACAGATCCAGAGAGACGTTAACTCAAGATGGAAAAGGTTTGTATTGTACAAAACACAAATTCTGTTGGTTAAAATCCACCATAAATATTATTAAACACATTAAAGGTAATCCTGTAGCTTCAGTTAACAAATCTCTTTTTGTTCTTTAAACAGGCGGAAGCAGCCACGAGTATATAAAACCGGAAAACTGTTACTCAGTGATCAGTGTTCACTTTAAAAACCGGACGAGATTATGTTGTGATAAACAGTTTATTAGAAATTTTGACCTTTAATAAAAACATTTAAGAATCAAACTTTCTTTTTTATGTGTTTGTAACTGTATTGTAAAAGCTATAATACACTCAAAGTTGTGTATTATTGTAAATAAATAGGAAGAAGGTGTAACTGTATTTCACTATGCATTGTGCCTGTTAACACCTCTTTCCAGTTATTTATTCACAATAATGCCACACCCCCTCTTACCTCATTGCTTTAATATAGGAGAGGTGGGTAACCATTGAGTTGTAGAGCTAGGACCATCTGGGATAACATTTCTTGACATTGTGTCTGAACTCTCTCTTTCAGACTTAATGATCTGAGTGTTGTCTTGTTCTTAAAGACTCACCTTAGTGAGAAGCAGCACTGCCTCAAAAGCAGATCGAAACGGGGTGTTACTGGCCAGCTGAAAGCCACAGACATCAACCTGAAAAATTCAGAGAGCAGACAGAGTTCATGCAACAACCCGGTTCTCATCAAAGTCACTGCTGAATTTGGCCAAAAAGGTGACACAGACCACAAACATCAGCTGTTTGGTTCTCTCCACGTGTTTAAGGAACTTGTGACCCATCCCTCGGTTTGCGTGAGCGCCTTCAATCAGACCAGGTAAATCCGCCACGGACACCTAGCACAGAAAGCAAAAGCTATACTTGAGGTTTTAACACATCCTTAATTATAGCTGACTGCATGACGACAGAATTGATTGACTGACAGATTACAGTAATGAAAAACCCTTAAAAACACCTTGAGATCATCTAGGGCAGGGGTGCCCACACTTTTCTGGCCCGATCTACTTTTTTTAGTGGACAGGTCCTCACGATCTACCAGGATTCACCTTTATTAAAAAGTTTTAATGTTTAACCCTTTTTACACTCATAATGTTGATATTATTAGCAATACAGGGCAATCCACAAAAAAACACTATTATTCTGATGTCTTGCACTGAATGGTGTCAGCCAGGTGGTATGAGTCTGTTAAGTTGCTGCTGATGCAAATGGTTAAACAGGCTTTCAAATGATCAGTGAGGGAGGACCAATATCTGGACTTTATTATTTTCATGTGGGGGAAAAAGCTGATTCACATAAGTAGGTCAATCCAAAAAATGCTGTCAAATATGTGCCACATTTTCTTATGTTTGTTAGAAAATGTGCCACATACACTTTGTCTTTAAATTCATGTACAAGTTTCTGTACATTAATTGCTGTTCGACAAATATTTATATGCAACATACAAAAACTTTACTCTTACACTTGTTTACACAAATGTAAACAAATATAACTTATAAGTGATAATTTCCAAGAAGTAACAGCAGGGAATAACAACAAACATGCCAGTAAATTTCCAACTCTATTCTGAAGACACTACACTCTGACTACTTTAGTCATGTGACATAATTAACCAATGAAAATTCCCTGCCAGTTTCATGCAAAAATTCTGAATACAAATCACCAGCAGAGGGGATTAAAGAATTATAAACCAGGGAGTCTCTACAGAACCGGACATGAACGTCACAGGTGCTCTACCAACAAGCACTAAGCAGTTGATCCGTCAAACGCAATCAAAGTATTGGGCATTCCCGATCTAGGGTTTTATAAGTTTAATACATAATTATGATTGTGTTATGTTCATTTTGTGAAGTGTGTGGGTGTGTGTGTGAGTGTTTTATAGATGATAACAACTTATTTTAAGTCAATGGACCTAAAATTCCACAGTTCAATTCCTAGTCCCAAGTACTATGGCTGAAGTGCACTTGAGCAAGGCAACTAATCCCAGTTGATCCCTTTACACCAACCACAAATGGGCATATAAGTCAGGTCTAGTTGAAACACTTAACTTTACAAATCGTTATCTTAAATTCTAAAACTGGCAATGACTTAAGCACACAGCTCGCATATTTAAAATAATCTGAGCTAGGCTCATTACCTGTTTATAGTCTTCATACATCACCTTGCCAATCTCTGGTTTTAGAGTTGTAACTGGTGAAATAAAAAATATTGGAAAATTGAAGGCAGAAACAAAGTAGTTATAGATACAAACAATATATGAGGAGTCATAAAATTCTAACATGTTTTGAACTTGTATGGGTCTGAGAACTAATCTTAAAAGGCTTAAAATGTTAAAGAGATTTTAACATTTTGAGAAAAAATTACATTATTTAGCAATAATAAGCACCATAAAAACTACATACAAACCTTGTTTCAACCATTAACCAGCTTTAAGCAATTGTCTAGCACTGTGAAACAAACTGCTTATAAACTGTTCAATTCACTGCTGTTTTTTTTTTTTTTTTTTTTTTTAACAATTTGTTATGTATTTGTGATGAAATCGTGGGTGTTATGGAGGTTATATGGAGGCCCGCAAGACAAAAAAAGGTAACTCAAATGACCTACAGCACTGAATTTTAGTTTAAGATATTTATTATAAACAAACCCTGAGAAGTGATTACCTTCTGTGTTCCCATTTATTACAGCGGAGGTTTGGCTTTAAGGTCATTTTCTGCTCACTCCGGTTCTTTACAGAAGGATAACTGTCACATTTAAATTTGAAACGGTAAAATAAATTTACCAAGAAAAGGTTCAAATTTGGTTTGGTGCCATATTTTTTTTTCTGCCTGATTTTGGGGGATGTTTTCTTGGAGTCTTAATACTTACAGGGGTAGCTGGCAATCTGCGGGGTGGCGTGAGACAGGGCAGTCAGTAAAGAGGATTTACCCGCATTGGGAAACCTGGTGAGATTAAACAGAACAAAATCTTAACTAAAGTAAAGGTTAACATCAAAATCCATACTTTATTTTTAGGCCGTTGACCAAACTTGTGATTATACTGTACCAGTCAATAGTTTGGTCACACCACTTTCTCATTTCCTTCACTTACCCTTTGTAGTTTTACAATTAAAGACTGTAGTCCATCTGTTGTCTTTGTGTTAGTCCCCTGTTGGTTCCCTGTTCTCTACTGATCAGGAGCATCACAGAACAGGGACAGAATTTGAGTGGTGTATTGTTTGTCAGTTCTGCAGTGACACTGATGAGGTAAGGGGGTTTTAGTGCAGCAGTAGTTCTATTGAAAAACCTCAATAACACTGTTGGGATAGGAATAATGCTCCGACCAAATAATACCTGCTCTGTGGTGCTAATATTGGGTTCCTGACCATTAGAACAGAGTAAACGTACACAGTATGTACTGTAGTCCACGAACAGATCGACTACTGTCTGGAATTGTAGAACTATAAAGTCCATCTTTATGGTAAGTGAAGCAGAAAGGGTGATGTTACAAGAGTTATATTAAAAGAAAAGCCTAAAGTTGTTAGCTTTAAATGTTAAGTTTTCTCCACAACAATTTATGTTTACTGTTTAATAGAAGTAAAAAAACTAGAAACTGATTAAAATTAAAAGGCTATAATTAAATGTACACCTTTCTCCTTCAGAATAAAAAAGAGGTTTAGCTAGTTTGTTAATAAATTTAGGATAAATAATCAGTCATTGCTGCAGTAGAGCACGTGTAAGCTAACATTATACATGCTAATATTCACAGTGAACATATTTAAAAATGCTACTTTTAGTAAATAAATATTAAATGAGTATTGAATAAAATAGAAGTCAAGGTTCTCAGTTTTTACCAAAAATATTAATAAAACAGAATTCTACATTTAATGTGCTTTTAAATCCTAAATTCGAATTAAAACACAGGCTCTTTCTAAAGGAGTCCTAACTGAAAAGCTGCACAGGTGCTTGAGGACATGTTGCACTGGGACGCTGCACTGTGGACAACCTCCAAAAGCTACACACCTTCAGATAAACTACAAATGATTACATTTAAAAGCAACATGTGTTAAGACTTTCTGTACAAAGAACACATTTGAGTAAAATAAAAAATAATAAACCAAATGCACCTTTTAGTAAGAACTTTTCCATGGAATGTCTGTGGTTGATGGGACTTTAATAAGTAAAAACAAATACAAAAATATAATAGTATTATATTTTTTGACTTCTTACATGAATATTGTAGGCGGCACATTGTCTTAATGAAAAGCATGTTCGCTCTCAACGCTGGGGATTCCTGGTTCAAATCCCAATCGTGGTTTCCACCGGGTTGTCCGGTTTCCTCCCACAGTCCAAAAACATTCAAAAGGATTCAAAGGACCCTCGTAGAGGCTTAAATGGACGATAAGGAATAAATTAATATTGTTAGGTACTTCATGCCTGTTGCGTGGTGTGTAGGGTTCTTGTGGCAGTGACTCGAGGGGTCCTGTTGTTTTAAGAAAGGCTGCACTGCTTTAATTTAAAGATATCAAATAATTCAATTCACTTTAAATTGAGGAACAGGAAGTGAATATAACGTTGGTATTATTTTAACAACAGTTAAAAGATACAACTATTTTTAAATACTACAAAAATTATATCCATTTCCCATACCCCAAGCTCTTTTACACCTTTTGAATTAAATGCAAACTACCTATTGAATTACTTTACATATATAAATAAAAGCAGTAGACAAATACTTATCTAAAAGTGTGACTTACCCAACCAGGCCGAAGTCTGCGATAAGCCGAAGATCCAGGCGAATCTGACGTATCTGACCTTTACTGGGTAAAAACACAGTGTGAGGAGATCCGCCACGTCCCCCTTTGGCCACCAGGATCTTGTCCCCTTCATGGTTTAACTCTCCTAAAAATGAAAAAAGTGGGAATGAGGAAATAAGCCCATGTTTGAGTCTCAGCGGGCTTTATCAGATGGATCCACATACATGAGTTAGCCATGTCTAATGAACAGGAGGATGCTTTAGTTCAAGTAATTTATTTATAAAGCACTATTTTTACAACAGTGCTTTGTCACAAAGCAGCTTCACAGTGTTATGAGCCCCAACAATCAAGATAAGGCTCACTGGAAGACTCATCCTCCTTAAGGGGCCTGGTAGCCTCACAATGTAGGACAACCATGTACAGATTGTTTGAGTCGTTACTGTTGCATCAGCAGCATCTGGTGGTTGTTTGAGACAACAGCACTGGGGTGGACAGATAGCGGTTCCCTTACCAATATAATACAGCTCCTTTAAGGAAAAATGCAAGTCAACACTTCACCTAAAGTTTTTCCTTTGTCCGTGGTCACAGAAATTCCAACTGGAACAGAAACTTCCACATCGTGGCCTTTTGCTCCTTTTAATGCACGAACACTAAAAAAAATTGAAGAAATTTAATTAAAGAAAAAAATTTTAAAAGTAAACTTTCTAGGTGTAGATATACACATAACATTTTAATAAAAATTTAATTTCTAAGCACTAAGTTCTGTAAAAAAATTAATAAATAAATTAAAAAAATAGCTTTTCTTGTGCATTTTTAGACATCACACTTCTGCATGTGTCAATACAGTTACTGGAATTTAATAGTTTATTCTGCCAAAAACATGACAGATGATTACAGATGATTGTAGATGGCTCATTGGGGATGAAAATCTCTCTTTATATTGCCATTTGTATCAAGCAAAAAAAAAAAAAAAAAAAAAACTATGAGTACAAGCAAAAAAGTGAAACTGCTGAGCTGTTACCGCAAAAGGCAGTAAACAGCATCAAGGAAAGAATGTGTTGTGTAAAAAAAATTTTTATATAAGTAAGTTTGATACCTGAGATGAACAATAGAGTTATCAGGCATTTTCACCTTTACCTTAATCCTTGTTCAATAGGATTTGTGATGTTTAGAAAAAATTCCAGGGTGTAAATTTCCAGTTTGAAAACAAAAATGTATAAAAAGTTGGTTCGAGTGGGCAGAGAATATCCTATCTGAAAGGAAGGGCACTGTAGAAAATGTTTGGGAACAACTAGTATAAATGAACCTTATACACTGTAGTGTTTAATGAATAACACAGACACACAAACACACCTACTGTTGGACCCCACTTCAGCAGCAAAGCGTTTCTGTGGAAACTTGTCTTTGATCCGTTTCAGGGTGAGGTCTTTTTTAGCCACCAACCACACGTCCCCACCGTTTCCACCCTGTCCTCCCATTCGGGGTAACCCCATACCACCGCTTCCTCCTCGCACGTGCAGCCTCAGGTTGTCCACAAAATTTCCATACTGCAATCACAGAAGATAAAAAAAAAATGATATTAGTATTGAATTATATACTATAGCATCAATACTGTTCCATTTTTCATCCATCCATCATCTTCCGCTTATTCTTCTAATAATAATAAAAATTCTCGCGGTGGGGTTCCCCATGCCCAGGGGAGACAGTCTCTGGCGCTGAGCAGATACACCCAAGACAGGGTGCTAAACCATCGCTGGGCAAACACAAACAATACAGGGCAATTTAGAGCATTCAATTCACCGGGAATCCATGTTTTTGGACTGTGAGAGGAAACCCACACGGACAAGGGGAGAACATGGAATCTCCACCCAGACCAGGATTCGAACCAGGAATCCTGAGCACTAAGAGGCAAACGTGCGAATCACTAAGCCCCCCTATATACATTTCAACCGGGTAGTTCCCGTCCTTAAAACTGTCCAGGCGTGACATTGACAACACACCTCTGAGCGCTACACATTCGCATCAATGCATGATTTACAATACATTTTCCAAAGTCTTTTATAAACTGCGTTCTGCAATTTGGCCATTGGATGGCAGTATTTAATGGTTAAAGAAAACCGTACCCTTGTGACTCAGCGATCCAAGTTCACTTAAAAAAAAACAGACTAGATTACATAAAGGACTACCTATTGCTTTTAATAAATGCATTCATGAATCAAAATTTTATTCTAGTGTGTTTGTAACCTTTTAAGGAAAGCAGACACTCAAGGCTGTGCATTATTGTGAATAAATCACAGGAAAGAGAAACCTGGCAGCCAGTGCAAGTTTGATAACAGGGCTGATATGATCAAACTTTCTGCTTCTAGTTAAAACTCTAGCTGCAGCATTTTTGAACAACTTGTTTATGTAATGATTTATTACAAAATCCTGTTAGAAGTTAATTAAGTTAATAAAAGTGTGAATTAGTTTTCTCTACATCTTGAAAGGCGAGAGGATATTTCATAGCTTCAAAATGTTGTGAAAGTGAAAAAAACGCAATTCTAGCAATATTGCTAATGTACTTATTAAAAGAGAACTCAGAAATCAATAACACCTAGATTATTTACAGATGAACTGGGACTGATTAAGAAGACCTCATCCAGGTTTAACACTGTAGTAGAGGCTTCGTTTATTTTGTCTTTGTGTCCAACTATAAGTACCTCACTTTGATCAGAATTTAGGAGTAGGAAGTTATTTGAACATAAACAAACAGGGGTTTAAAACAGTGGCAGCATAAAGTTTTACTGATAAACGGCGTTATGTAATTTGATTGTTAAAGAAACTGGAAATCCTTTAAATGCAGTCAGGGTTCATTTTAAAAAACGGAGTGGATTATGTTGAAGACAGGTTTATTAGCAATGTTGCTTTTAGTTAACACATTTATGAATCAAACTTTGCTTTTCTTTTCTTATTATAGTGTTGGTAACCATTTTATAAAAGCAATAAGGCCCGCGAGATTGTAAATAAACTACAGGAAAGAGGTGTAATGGCACTCTGCTGTTGCATCGTGCATAAGGTAGGACAAAGTTTTAGAACACTTTGAAACACACAGCTCCCCAAGGACAGAGCTGGCCTTCCTAATGAGTTCGCCCAGTCTGCTCCTGTCTGCATCAGTGATGCTGCTGACCAGCACACCACTCATAAAATATGGCAGATGTTTTATGTAAATACCCCCCAAAAAATAAACAGTCTTAAATGGCCCATTCACTCCAAACAACCTTAGTCTCCTCAGCAGATACAGCCTGCTCTGTCCGTGTTTATAAAGTGCAGCAGTGTTGTCTAATCACATTACTTAATCTAATTTAATACTTAATTCGTTTGTTTTAGAACTTGGAATATTTTAACTGTTTAAAGGACCTGAGCAGCATAAGTCGCTGTGTATACACAAACAGCACTGACCTTCCGCCAACACACCCTGCTGAGCCAAACCATGCCGACAGCCCCACGCCGAGATTAAAGCTTTGCTTCAAAACGCGGAGGTTCGTATTGGTCCCAAAACGTTGAACGGCAACACAAAACTCAGTTCAGTGAGCTAGAAAGACAGCCATGCGCACACTAAACACACTCATGCCACTGTTACTAACTCCCCAGTAAGGAACGTGGCTATTGGCTCCACCGTTACAACGTGCCTGTAAGTAGCCATTGGCTGTCCAAGTCGCAGAATGACGTCATTTCATTCGCGTTATATTCAATTTGCGTTTTTAAAGAATCATCATGACCGAAAAAAGCGAGGGGGGTAGAACTACAAAGCCTTAAATAAACGATCTTCTAGATTTTTTCGTCTTCGATTTAATCAGTCTCTTTAAATCCAATTATGACTACGTAAAAATTAGGTAATGTGGGTTTCAACAAAGCATTAAACAAATTTAGTAATTTAGCAATAACATAAAAAAATAAATAAAATTTTGAGCGCGTGTAAGTTTTACACCCCGCTCCGTCATTAGGGGGCGCGGTCTGTGGCAGCTTTGGGCAGGCGCAGTTCAGTTGCAGTGTGGCTATGGAGAGAGTTTGATCAATCAGTTAGTAAAAATCAGGAGGAGCCGTTCGAACGCTCTTCAAATGCGTTCTTTTTTCCTTCTTTAAAGTTAGCTGAGATCCTGTACAGGTGCGCGAATATTACATGCGTGATAGTTTTGTTTTAGCGGGATTTGCGCCGTCTTGTGGACAAATGTACATACAGCAAACTAATTAAATGATCAGTTTTACATTCTCCAATGTTATATGAGCAAACTATGTCGCCCGAATGGAGCCAACATGAATAATTTTAATTTATAAAGCCTAGATATGATGTGTAACATGCAGTAACTATGTTAAGATGAAGTGCATTATCGCCAAAATTTAGCTTGAACAAATAAGATAAAAAAAAAAAAAAAAAAAGTTTGGCACAGTTGAAGTTAAATTGAAACCTGCTCTGTGTTTTAGTCAAAATGAAATAGATGAGAATACATACAAACTAACTAATTAGCACTGTTGTAAACCATACCACCTACTCTTGGCCTTCAGAGACATATATACACACACATATATACATATATAGAGCTACAAAGTTGTTCCCCTTAAATGGTTTGAAAATTAGATGTAAATGTTTAAAGACCAGACATGCACTAGTTTACAATATAATGTTTACTGAAGTTACAGAGTATAAGTTTCAGGAATCAGATAGTTTTACAGGGTTTTATTTCAACTTTTACAATGAACTCATCAGTGCAGTATGGAACCAAGTTTTAGTTTTGTCCAGCAGAAAGAATTACTGCAAAAACACACCTTACTAACAGCTTGAAAACCACAAACATCCACCAAACCACAACCCATCCAAACTAAGACCACAACCTCATCCATCAAACCACAACCCATCCAAACTACGACCACAACCTCATCCACCAAACCACGACCTCATCCAAAACCTAGCCACTAAACTAGTCAGTCACAATAACCATCAACTCAACACCATGTACGCCAACATTCTTATAGCAACATTTTCATTAGACATTAAACAAATACAAGGTTACATACTGCACCTTTAACAGGGAAAAAAAAAAAATTAGTCTGCAGACCGAAAAAAAAAACAAAAAAAAAAAAACACATTCAACATTTAATACACCTTTTTTTAGGTTTCACTAACATTAAGGTAGTTCAGGTTCCAAAGACCTAAGCTTTGTGAGGTTTCATTTTCTGGAAGAAAAGAAAAGTGCCGTTAGTAACCAATTTCATACGATATAGTTCCAGTAGCATATTTATATATATTTAAAAATAATAATAATAAAAGTACCTCAGTGAAATTTGAGTTGCTGAGATTGTTGGCATGCATTCGAGACACCCTAATTCTGCAATCAGCTGAACCCCCACCATAAATGATCTCTGCCTGTAAAGGCTTGCCATCTGCAGCAATGGCTGGACATCTTTAGTGTCCTGTCCAGGTCATTAAGCTCAAGACCACCAGTGGAGTCCTTTAAAAAAATAAAATGTATAATCGTATATGATGTTCACCAACACGTTTACACTGGTGCTCATCACATTTGTCATTTGAAACACAGTATTAAAATGACTCTGCAACCTCAATTTTTAGAGGTTTCAGTGAGGTGTCTGGACAGCATTTTCAAGCATGGAGCAATTTCTTTTTGAAAAAACAAGATGCTGATCTTTTAGCGGCCATGTTTGTGAAGCTACAAATGGCAAAATATGCTTTATTGTAAATTTTGGGGGGTAATTTAGCTTTGCTTTTCAGTGTCTTTTTAACTGCAGCAGGCATGGTGTTGTGAGGAGTTGACCACCGATTATCTGCTTCCAAGACGTTTCTTTCTGTAACTAGATCTTAATCTTCAGCCTGATAAACCACCAAACCCAGACAAAGATCCAGATCCCTAAGACACGATAAACCTCCATGAATACTGCACAACTTGAAAGCATTGAGCGTCTGTTCCAAATAAAAGTAAAAATTATTCCTTGCATAAAACCCATTGATTAAAAATGTGCCCTTTATGGAAACCAGAAATCTAAAAATATATACAACATTTATGCTGTTCTTACCATTACCCTGACGAAAACCGGCTGAACAAAGGCATTCCTGAAAAAGAATATTTTTTAGCTTGAAGTCATAATGGTGGCAATTATAGGATGACAATTGTAATATTAATCTAATCACTATTAGACTAAATTTACCATTAGCCCATAACTACCAGAATAAATTGGAAAATAATGTGCAGGTGACCCTTACCTTTGCAATATTTGATGTTCTGAATTGGTCCAAAAGTTTTCCTCTTTGTGCACCAACATCTTGAGTTGCAAGGTTTCCTCAAATGTCTCAAAATAGTTTTGTACACTCAAGTCTATGGTCATGTTGACCGTCTAATTTTTACTTAATTGTTTAAAATGAATTTCCAAATGTTTATAAACGGTCCTTTACTTTGTTAGAGAAACTGGAAACCGGTTACTTTGCAATCAGAATTCATTGTGTCGAAGACCAATTTAACGATTTTTGCTTTAAAAAAAAGCCTTTTGTTTAACAGTTTTAACCCTTTTTTTTTAAAAGCAATATGGTACTCGAGGTTGGGTTTTATTCACAATGCCACTCCAGACAAACTTCTTACCTTAACTTGTTGTCCTGTTTAGGTTTTTACCCTCTGTGCCTTTTTCTACTGTGTTGAATGAAGGAACAGGTACCAATTAGAGCTCATTATGCAGCTCAGTCTCTTGAACTCCATCTACATTTTTTCACCTCTGTACGCCGTTTAAATTTTTACTTCCCCTCAAATTTCACTTCAATCTGTATCCATAACCATGTTGCCTCTTCACAATTGACCACTGGAAAACAAATTTATTGAAGTAGCAGAACCAACATTAAATTCATGTTAATGTTCTACAGAATTTAGATAGAGTTTAATAGCATCATGTCATTACTCTGACCTTCTCATGGGAAACTACTCTCTCCGATAAAGACTCCACTCAAGCATGCGGTCAGTGCGGTGACTTATCTTCAGCTGATGTGGTTCACTTGAATCATTAGAGGCAGTTTAAGTTGTAATAGGCTACAGGTTTTTATGAAGTGTCCCATTAACAGGACTGAACGAGAGATCAGGCAAATAAGTCAGTTTATTTTTATCCCAAAGTTATATTGGTAATATCAAGGTACAGAATGACATTTAATTTTTGCTATTAGACTAAATTTAACATTAGCCTACAATAACCAGAATAAATTTAATACACTTAATAAAATGCACAGGTCATCATTCAATTACCTTTGCAATTTTTCTTGAGAGGTTCTGAGTTGGTCCAAAATTTCCCACACACGCAGAGGTCTTGCATTGCATTTGTGTCCTTAAATATCTTGTGTGCCTAATTCTATAGTCACAGCCCTTATTTTATATGCAATCTTGATCAATTTTTTTCAATGTTTAATTTTTTTAATAAACCATTTGCCCACTGGATGGCATTTGATCGTTAGAACCCGGAAACCTGGTCCTCCATGATAAGCATTTATTTTAAAAACTGGACTAGCTTACGATGAACCAGTTTAGCAATTTTTAAGGAGACATTTATCAAACCTTGTTTATTAGTGTGTTTGTAACTGATTTATAAAAGCAGTTATTGTGAATAACTCATAGGATAAAGGAGTAACAACTCAATGCCCAATGTCTTTCCAGTGACTCGCAGTAACATCGCTCTCATACCTTACAGCTTTAGGAACTTCAGTAATATTCAAACACGAACAGTTAGTTATTGAACCTCTAATAACTCCAGATAAACTGCTTACCTTTACTAGCAGTCATCCTGGTTTAGTTAACTCTTTGCTCCTCTTCCTAACCTGTGTTGAATGAAGTGATGGATACCGATTATGTCGCATTATGCAATCTCTTCTTCTGCCGCCCTCCTCCAGCGACCGCCACTCTCCTTCTCTTCCTCCTCCAGGGACCGCCACTCTCCTCCTCTTCCTCCACCAGGGACCGCCGCTCTCCTCCTCTTCCTCCTCCAGGGACCGCCGCTCTCCTCCTCTTCCTCCTCCAGGGACCGCCGCTCTCCTCCTCTTCCTTCTCCAGGGACCGCCGCTCTCCTCCTCTTCCTCCTCCAGGGACCGCCGCTCTCCTCCTCCAGGGACCGCCGCTCTCCTCCTCCAGGGACCT
>JAOUQT010314752.1:0-14661 GCA_025769995.1 Xyliphius kryptos | reverse complement strand
ATATATATATATATATATATATATATATATGAATATATACTCTGAATTTTGCTTTGAAATAATAGATCAAACTGTAAATGACACAAATAGTGGCCATTTTAAATGGATTGCGGATATTGTTTCAAGTCTGACTGTGTTGTAATTGCTAAGAACTTGCCTGTTTCTTTAGAGACCCATATGACCATTTCGGATGATATGTGACTTGTGTTTCCCACTGATAGTGTCAATGGGATCTGCCACTGGAAACTAAAAGAGACAGAGAATTATTCCTCATCATAAATTTATCATGAACATGTATATGGCATAGATTTAAGCAGATAAACAATGAAGACTGTTATAAATCAGTATCCATGCACACTGACAGTAAAAAAACATTCATAATGCATTTAATGTACATTGTAAATAAGAAGTATGGGGCAGGTTTAGGATGCAGGAAGAAATGTACTAAGTATATTTACAGTCAAATAAATGACAATTTTTTCTAAACAAACATTCTAACTCTTTGTCAAGTAAACGTAATATGATCCGCAAACACAATTTGGCAGGTTAGACAATACTCAAAAAATCAAAAGTCAACAGTCCAATCAAAGCTGTTGGACATCCTGTATAATTAAGTCAATTTCTTTCTGATCAAGTTCCTCTACCAGATATATTTGTGATACTTGATCACTGGCACCATCCCTCTGGGCTTTAACTAGATGTCTGTGGTCAAAGTTTCTCAATTTCGATCCATTTACCCATAGATGGTTGAAATTGCCTTCTGCTGTGCAGTGGACACCTTAGATGAGAGCCAACTGAGATGTAACTAGCAAGTGGGGCACTCTGTCAGTAATTATATGCCACCTGCTTGATCACTTGTTCTAGATGAGGTGAATGTGATTACTAAATCAACTAAATGTCGGAAGACTGGGATTGGGTGTTTTTGCTAATCGGTATTATGGACATGGTCATCTTAGGAACTTTGATTGTTGTGCTATCATGATAAATTGGTGGAAAATTACATACATACAACACATGTTCTTAGCACTTCCTTTTTCCTTATGTATCTCTGCTACATCTGTGCATACAAGTTTATTGCATTCTCTAAAACTCTGCCAACCTGACAGTTTTTATGCACACTAATGCTCTGTCGAAATGACAAGCACTGAGCAATTACCTTGAACAAAAAGACCCACCACAGAGTAATTACTGCCATTAGAGCACAATAAATATCCTGCAGAGCCGGACAATATGCAGCTTTTTTCTCTGTCTGAAAAATGTCCTTCATTCAGTAATGGAATTTGTACAAATATGATTATGAAAGGATATGTTATATCACATACCTTATAGCTTTATTGTTCTTGTAATGTGTATAGGTATGTATTTTTTATCGCTGTATATACAGTAAGTCTCACTTTTTCTACCTAACCTAATCAGCATTTCTTTCTGAGAAAGGACATATAGCCATATTTAAACATCTTCCTTATTACACAAAAATACAGACTTACAAACTGTACGTAATATGTTATCATCCAAAAGAGGATGGATTTCTTTTTATAGTCTGGTTCCAAACTTCCACTTATTATCTCATGGAATTTTTTTGCCACTTACACCACATTGTATAATTCAATTCAATTTTATTTATAAAGCGCTTTTAACAATGGACATTGTCAAAAAGCAGCTTTACAGATGAGTAACGGTGGCAAGCAAAACTCCCTGAGTAAGTAAGAACAAACCTTGAGAGGAACGAGACTCATAATAGGAACCCATCCTCATTTGGGTGACGTGATGCAATCTGTATACATCTAATAAATAATTCTATAACAATAATATATAACATTAATATAACATATAAAATATACAAATATATATATATAAACATACATACAAAACATACATAAACCTCATGGTTATATACTGAACTTTATTTCTGTAAAGCTATTTTGTTTTGTTTAGCTGCATTCCAGTCAAAATCTTTAAGAATTTTATTTAATTACAAATTTCCCACAATGTCAAAAAGTATTGATGCAATAAACAAATTTAGGGAGTACTTTAATGCATTTAAAACTACAAACGGGTTATGTTAATAACACAAAATAATGGTTAAGTAGGTGTAAACATAAATGAGTAACTGTATGACTAAGTGAGAAAACTTAATTTGTTTGCATTTTCTGCTCTGGTCCACTGTCAGCTGACCATCACCTGGTCCTCTTTACTCTGACCTGTATATAATACAAGCCCGCTGCACATGGTTACAATCTGAGAGTTTAACATGCTTTTCTGAACTCTTATGTATGATTTAAAATATAAAGTACACAATATAAAAAAGCTGTGCTGGGTGCAATGATTCACAAAATTCCAGTCAATAATATGTGGATGTAAAAAACTCTCAAGTTGCTGGTCATAAAGAGGACTTCAGCACAAAAGCATGAAAGAACATCTAAAATGTGCCTTCTCTGCTCTGATATGCCTCTGATACTCTGCTGATTGATGTTGATGTTTTTGGATTACTTTGGATTACTGGATTACTCTCCTACTGGATTATCTGCTTAAGAAAAAACCTTAACTTGGTGTCCTTCCAGATGTGTAAGCTGCCCATACCACACACACACTAACGCAACCCCATAACAACTTAGGTTGTTCTTCTCCTCTTTAGTCTGACTGACACGGTGTCTCTGATTTCTAGAAAGAACTTCAAATTTTGATTCGTCTGACCACAGAACAGTTTTCCACTTTTCCACAGTCCATTTTAAATGAGCCTTGACCCAGAGAAGAAGTCTGGGTAGCTGGCAACGGCGGATGACATGGTGAATTGTGTTCACAGATAATGTTCTTTGGAAATCTTCCCGAGCCCATTTTGTGATTTCAAATACAGAAGCATGCCTGTATGTGATGCAGTGCTGCCTAAGGGCCCGAAAATCATGGGCACCAAGTATGTTTTTCCGCACTTGCCCCTTAAGCACAGAGATTCTTCCAGACTCTCTGAATCTTTGGATGATATTATGCACTATAGATGATGATATGTTTAAACTCTTTGCAATTGCGTTTTTGGAATCAGGTTTGTATTTTGATTTCCTGAATTAAATATTATAGTCCTTGAAGCTTGGCAGGGAGACTGAAAGTGAGAGAAATCTATAATATATCTCAATGCATGGGAATGTTTCAATAGGGATTTCCAAACGAATCAGGTCCTTTACAATTCATTTACAGTGGTGCTTGAAGGTTTGTGAAGCCTTAAGAATTTTCTACATTTCTGCCCAAATATGACCTAAAACATCATCAGATTTTCACACATATACAAAAAAATGATAAAGAAAACCTAGTTAAGCAATGAGACAAAATCCAATACTTATTAATTGAGGACAATTATCCAATATTACATATTTATGAGTGGAAAAGTATTTAAACCTCTAGTATTAGCATTTAATTTGATGGTTAAATTAGAGTCAGGTGTTTTTTATCAATGGGATGACAATCAGGTGTGAGTGTGCATTCTGTTTTATTTAAAGAAGAGGGATCTGTAAAAGTCTGCTATTCACAACGTTTGGGGAAGTAGTTCATGGCAAGAAAAATGCGATTCCTCAGGACATCAGAGAAAGAGTTGTTGATGCTCAACATGCTGAAAAAGCATCTCTAAAGCATCTGGACGCCACCAATCCACGGTTAGACAAATTGTGTACAAATGGAAAAATTCAAGACCATTGGAGTCTTTGACCAACACAAAAAGCAACGTGTGTAATAGTTGGCGAGGTAAGAAAGGACCCCAAAGTAACTTCTAAGCTACTGAAGGATATGTGAAAAATTTTGTGAATAAATGAGACCAAAATAAAAATATTTAAATAAAAAGTGTTATAGAAGGGATAACACTGCAGGGACATGTACATTTTATGTACATATAGGGACATGTACATTTTATGTACGTATAGGGACATGTACATTTTTGTTACATTTTCTCACAAAGAAAATATATGTACATCATTTGTTTTGTTTTGCAGAACTACTGGGAAATTAAATAACATTAAAGGACAAGGTGTGGAAATTATATGGCTCGGTATATTATCAACGGCAAGGTGATATCAAAGCTTACTTGAACAAAAAGATACTGTAAAGGGAACAGAAAAAGTGTGTAGCTCTCTGCACACTGTTCTTAAGCTAATCTGAAGACCATATGAAGTTTGGAGGGCTGTAGTAATTGACTCTGAGGAAAGTCGGCCACCGAACTATGCGCATCAACATCTGCTGACCACGCTCCGTCAGTTTACATAGACTACCACTTAATGGCTGAGTTGATATAATTCCCAAACACTTCCATTGACCGTTTACTGTGGAATATTAAGGAGCAAGGAAATTTCACAATTCTTCACCCATTCTTTCACAAATGTTTGAAAAACAGTCTGCATGCCTAGGTGCTTGATTTTATACACCTATGACCATGGAAGTGTTTGAAACACCTGATTCACCTGAATAATTTGGATAGGTGAGCAAATATGTTTGGCAATATAGTGTATGTAGATATAGGCACAGCACCCTAAGGCTGCTGTTGTTGACATCCATGTTGTTAACATAGATTGTTGTTATCATAGATGTAGCTCAGTTGGTAGACCTTGAACTGCTTGAAAAATCCAGGCGCATTAGTAAGTGGTGTTTGAAAACATGGGGATGCAACAGCAGACAAAGTGGTTGCAATGTTCATAAAGATTATACCTATACCACAAAGAATATCTGTGCATCCAACCATAAAAATTCAATGACAGCATATGAAATGAGTGACTCCCTACTTGATTCATTACTGGTCATTTTATTTTGCCATATATGGCCCAAACCAGTGTTCATCCTGGAGCAAGAAGAACATAGGCTCGACCACCAAGAGGGTGCAATCCCCAGGTGTTCGCACAGGTTTCCTCAGGGTGCTCTAGTTTCCTTCCACATTCCAAAGACATTCGTGTAAAGCTAATTGGTGTCTCCAAGGTGGGCCTCAGGTTTGCGCAGTTTGGTGTGAAAGAATTTCTGCATAACGAAATAACTTAATTTATCTAATCTAACAGTTGATGAAAAAAACTCTGATCCCCCATGTTCTAAATCCTGCCTCTAAAGCCTAGAAGTGTATTGAGTTCACCTTTGCTTGGTTTAGTTGAATTTAGTTCAGCATTTATTAATTTGTATGTCTTTAGTTTTATTTTTTTACAACACTACTTTAGTTTTATGGCTATGTATACACTTACTTTGGCCATACATCTATACAAAAACAAACATTTTGAAATTATTTTATAAAATATTTGCAAATTTATTAAAATAACATATTGAAATATATTGAAGCTCTGGGGGCCTACCTTTTTTCTTTATCATTTTTTAGAAGTTTCTATACCTTGTTTGGAGTCCAATCGTGGTAAATTCTATTGGTTTACAACTATTTGGAAAACACACCCCTAGGAGAAACATCCAGTAGGTCATTGAAGTAGTCAACCAATCTGGGCTTCATGGCAGATTGCCCAGACTGCTGACTCTTCTCAGTAACACATGAAAGCCCACCTGGAATATGCAAAGTATCACTAACTGGCTCTCATCATGTGCAAAACAAGATTCTATTATCTTATAAAACAACTGGCCACTTAAACATTGGTGAACAGCTGGGATGTAAATCAGCTGGTCCTAAAGAACCCTTGCCAACATTAGCCTGTGTTAAGCTTTACCAAATCATCATAAAGTTAAATTCAATTTTTAACTTAATAACTCTGAGAAATTCTCAGATCTCAAGCTCACTCACCTGGTGCATGGAACTAACATAATTAAGTGGGAGTAACTGCATCACCCCAATTACAGTCATTCTGCTCGGCAGGTGACAAGAAAATCAATTTGTGCCTCCAACCTCTAATTCGATTTACTATTTTCTCCATGAGTGCTGTCGAGGACGTGATCTCCTTTGCAAACACGGGACAGGAGTATTAACATTTAAACGAGAGAGGGTTGTTTTAGAAGGTGCCAGTTAGCAAGCCAAGTGATGTGATTTTAATTAATCTCCAGTGCAGAATAATTTGTGCCAGGAACTGTAGTGCTTGTTACTTGACCAACCTGTGATCAATTATAAATGGATTGTAGAGACAGACTTTTTCTTTTTAATTACTTCCATTTACACTTACACTCACGCTTTTAAATGAATTAGGTTCTCTAAATTCCTCTGACATTAAAACATCACAGGCAACTACAGCGGATGAGCATTCTGCCTAATCCAATTGACCACATGCTGAATGTTAGATGATCACATGCATTCCATCTGTTGAGGATATTTGGAGCTAGTATAGAAATACCATTGTGTTATAGATTGTGTGTTAATATTTCACTGTTAATATAAAAGTGTGTGATTTTAATGGTAATTTTTTCCTATTGCTGCTTCTTTAGTCTGGACTTAGCGTGAATATCTTTGATTTATGTTTTAAGATAATAATAACTTCAGATCCAAATAAAAACACAAAAATAAAGCCTCTGCAATGCCTAGCAACGTATAGAGGCTGCTAAAACCCAGAAGCAACTAGCAGTGACCTATCCAATATGGCCACCCAACCATGGACTACTTTGCCGGAGTACTAATGCATGCATTAAATAATTCTGTGTTAGATTAGTACTTCATGCTTTCTGTTGCTAATTTGGTATTCAGTGTATCCTGTTGTGATTGCTGAGTTCCTAAAATTGCTTAATTATTGAAACATTTATGAATTGATGATTTGGATTGTTGTTGTGGAACATGTTCTATGATTTCTCTTTACTATTACTGTTAAGATTTTTGTATTCCTTTTATTGCTATTATCATCATTTTTGTTATTTCACTTGTAATTTACTTACTTTTGGTTAATTTTATTATAATGTTTTCTTCTTTATCATCTCAGGCAGTTTTTCCTTGCCACTGTCAGCATCTGGCTTGCTCATTAGGGATATATAGTAACTTATATAAACTTGATCATTATATCCTTTATTCAATTTATGTAAAGTTGCTTTGCGACAATGCTCCATTTTAAAAAGAACAAGTTATATTCATTGTTAATGAGCATAATTTTTTTCAATTGAACACTATATAATAAACATTTTGCTTGTTTTTCTTTTTCTTCTAATTAATCTACTTCATCTTTTATTATTAGTATGTAATTATTTTACTTTTTTTTATTCATTCATTCAATTTCTATACACCCGTAATCCTAGTTTCAGAGTTATGGGGAAGCCGGTGCTCACCCGGCATATCTGGGCGCAAGGGCAGTAACAACCCTAGACATGGTGCCAATCCATCATTGAGCGAACACACGCACACAATCACACATTAATGGTCAATTTAAAGACAAAAAGTAGTCTTTAAAATGCGGGAGGAAACCTGAGTTCCCGGAAAAAACCTGCGCAAACACAACAAGAGCATGCAAACTCCACACAGATATTCTTGTTGTGAGGCCACAGCACTACCCACTACGCAACTGTGCCGTTATATTTAAAAGGAGTAGCTTATTTACATTTAGTAGAAAATTTTAAATATGTTTCCTATTTACCATGATGTTATAAATCATTTTTTTCCCACTGATGCCTCACTCCATTGTCTCCTTATTGTGCAGCAGTATGGGAAGTCTGTAGCTGTGGTTTTATATAGCCGTGAAAGTATAGTTGAAAAAAGTTATAGTTAAGCTTCCAAAACCCTGACCATTCTACAGTCTTTTGTTTCTGCAAAGGTAACAAAGAAGCGACAGCTCATCGACTTATCTCTGGGGTGCCGAGAGAAAATCCAGCATGATTACAGAAAAGCAGAATGCCTTAGAGAGCTGACATATCAGAGAAGATTTAACTTACATACTCTTCTGTGGTAAGAGAGATAAAAGAGTGTAAAAGAGAGTGCTGCTACAAAACATCTTTTCACAAATTACACCAAATGACAATGACTAATGTACGAATGAAGAGCTAAAGCATTTAATGTAGAGGAAATTATTACTGCTCCTAATCTGTTATGGAACTGAAACAAGGTATAATAAAGTAGCTTTGAAAGAATTAGGCTTCTATTGAAAATAGCTATACACTGTTAATCTATAATCATAGTATTTTAAGTACAACCAAGCAAAAGACCAGTTCATCTCAATAATGGCTTTACAAAACCATAACCATAAATTACGTCTCATCATAGTAACTTGTTGGAGCAGACGGTAAAAGCAGTACAAACTGACATCGGTTTCATAGCAAACTATGGACATGTAAATGTAAGCAGCTAGTCTAGAAAGTAATTTTTATTTAATTTTATTACTTGAATGATGGCAAATAGACAAAATATCTGTGTCAAGACCAATGAATAAAGTAGCAGAAGTAGTTGTGTTTCCATTACAGTTTTGTGCAAAACTGTTTTAATACCGATAAAGTGAAAAAGCGACTTTAAGGTGTTTCTATTGACTGATTCAAAGTTATGAGCAACACTTTGAGCCTCTACCTTCCTGGATGTAAGGTCTGATAAGACAAGATTCTTTTAAGCTAGGATTTTAAGGCTTTGTATTTCATAATTTCATAACTGTTGTTATCTTTGTTTCTTTTATTACAAAAGTACCATGTTTAGTTTAAAAAGGTTTTCTGGTTGGGGAAAAGTGACGCTTAATTTTCACAAATAGTGTGTTCATAGCACTTTTGCAACACACAGCTTTTTTGAGATGTTTAAAATACCACCTAAAGTGAGCAAAAAAAACTTTTTCTAAAATAATTTGACTCCATTTTATATAAATATTTAGCTTTTCCGCTCATGTAAGTCTAATGGAAATCTGTCTACTGATTCACTGTGCATGTATTTCAGAAAATAAATGCTTTTTTGATTATTCTTCGATGTATCTCATCTAACCCATAAATATTACCCTCAGGCTACGTGACCTCTTGCATTTTCTCCTATGCCTGTGTGACATGGTTCCCTGATTTTCACACCATTAGTCAGCCTATCTAAGGCTGTTGAACAATAAGTGACAGTTTGATTATGTGGGTCAGTGGCTAGCAATCAGAAATAGTGATGGGGAAAATGGCAATTTGAATGGAATTTCAAATACAGAGATCTTCATTATTTTTTTACTCTGTGTAGACTTGCCAGAGCAACTCCGATACCTCTGTTCCCTTATGCACACTGCATGATAAAAAAATACATTTGGTCGCAAATTACAACATTAACAACATTAACACCCAAAGTGACATACTTGCAACAGAGAGTCCACATAATACACACTAGGAAGAAATGTTATAAAAGATAAACAAAAAACCTATTGCATTTGCATTGCATTGATTGTGGAAAATATTATTCTGGAGAGATTGTTACTCTGTCTATCCTTCTCATGCCGTGTGGATAACTGTGATACTGAAAGTGTTGTCTGGCTTGAAATTCGTCAACAAGCAGCTCTTTACATGACAGATTTATTCCGTTTACTCATGCTGAACAGAATGGGCAGATTAAAGTATATAAGAACTAAGCAGAAAGAGTCTTTCAATAGAATCAACTGGTTCGCAACTGACCCATAACTAAAAAGAAAATTAGCTTGTTAAACTATATCCCACATAAAAATAACATTAGAAGATATTTGCACGCTTGTGGTCAGCAGTGTATTATAGAGTTTACAATTTAACCCCTATACTTTTGGTTGATGCTGTTACATATATTAATCTGCATAAGAGATGGACCTCTGTTCTGATAATCTGATGATCTGAATGAATTCTGAATAAAACAACAACATGCCGAATGTATAATCTTCATGGAACCATACTGAATTATTATAGTTACATTCTGCAGCACTCTAGATAATGTAGCTCCTTTTAAAAGAAAATTAGTCAGAGAAAAAGAATTAGCTCCCTGTTATAATGGTAATACATTAAAGCAAAACACAAAAAAAATAGAATATAAAGCATAAAAGCAAACTAGTATTGTTCTGAATAGCATTGAAGGACAGTTACCTGATCTATATAAAATCTTAGTGTTGCTAAAACAAGTGTATCCTTGCTTGTGTTGCTTAAGCTTAGTGCAGCTTTCATACCAATTATCATACTTATCTCCTTCATAGGCTGAAAATAATGCGAGCATGTGGATACATAAAACATTTTTGTAGTGAGTTAGCAAAACATAATTTAAAAATATATAACAAAATGAATAGTAAAATACAGTAGGGTACCTTTTATATAGCATTTTATTAATAATTTGAAACAAACCAGTACTTCACCCCTTAATACTTAATACTATTTTCGTAAATGGTCAGAATATTCCTTCCACCATTGCTTTTGGTTATTTAAGGTATCTGCATATTTAAATTAGGAGTTATAACCTGGAACTGTAATTACTTTATTATCATTGTAAAGACCTTTTCTTTTCAGATTTTCCACATTATTGATTCACCAGCCACCTGCAATACAGCACAGATTAAGACATGAACATGCACTGGACAATAATTGTTGCTGTCAGCATTTAGACCTAAATAAGAAGCCGAGGCTTCCAGAGAGCAGGATGAATTATTTATGACACCATTAATGAAAGTTCATGTCTTCCCTTGGCAGTTCCAGTCTCAGTTGGCAGATGCCGCAGGTCTTCAAAATAGACTTAGAGTTTATCTAAGTCTGTCTAAATAATACACGATTAGATGAATCAATTAACATTTGTGCTGGTTACAGAAATAATGGCAAACAGATACAATTAACTGTTTGATGTGCTGGGCGGCACGGTGGCGCAGTGGATAGTGCTGTGGCCTTACAGCAAGAAGATCCTGAGTTAAAGCCCACATTTGCGCTGGCTTTCTCCAGGTACTCCGGTTTCCTCGGGCATCCCAAAGAAATGCTTGATCGGTTAATTGGTTTCTCTAAATTTCCCATTAGTGTGTAATTGTGTGTGTGCACCCTATGATGGACTGGTGCCCTGTCTAGAGTTGTTTGCCCACCTCGCAAACCCGCGTTGCCATGTGGGCACCGGCTTCCCTGTAACCTTAAAACTAGGATTAAGCAGGTATATAAAATAAATAATGAACTGATATTTTCTCACAATGCAAACTTGATTTGTACATACAGTACTGCACAAAAGTTTTAGGTAACTTATTGATTCAGTAGACAAATTATTATAGATCATTATTTTCATTACTTCTGCAATACTGGGTCAAATAATACATAAAAAATTATTTTTTTTATAAAAGGCTAAATATTATACAAACATATTACATATTACTGATCTCAAAAACATCCAGAAGACAACAAATTCCAGAAATTAACTTTTGACAAGACCACAAAATTCAAAGTAAGACAAGAGTCTGTAAAGTGATTGTCTAGTTTCTTTAACAATTTCCTCTTTATTGCAAAGTACTGAGCAGCCTGAATGGCAAAACCTACTGCAAGAAAAAGGCTTATCTGTATCCCATGGACCACATATGACATGCTATTATACTTATTCTTCATAATTTCTGTGTCTTCAGTATTACTCTACAATGTAGAAATTAATCAGAATAAATAAACCACTCAATGAGATGTCAAGTCTAAACTTTTAGCTAGTAGTGTACATTACATGGGCAAAAATTTTACTCATATTTTAGACCCCGTACCTGTTGTTGAATAATTCAGGGTTGTGGACCTTTGCTTCTTGATCATATATAAAGTGTTCCTGGTGGATAGTGACCATGTTGTCCAGGCTCTCGTTTTTGCTGATGGTGACAACTGGATAGCCCATTTGAAGAGTCCACCCCTCCATCACTTCCTTAATATTGATGTCTTTCCCTTCACTCTGCATAGCCTGCACACAGAACACCATATCAAAGCTTGGGTCAGTCATGGCTTAATGGATAGGGTAAAGTGCTGGAGACCAAGAGATTTCTGGTTCAAACCCCACTCTAGACAAGTCTTGGCTGAAGTGCCGTTGAGCAAGGCACCCAACCCCCAACTGCTCCCTGTGCGCCTCAGTAGGGCAGCACACTGCTTCAGGTGTTCAGCCATGGTTAAATGCAGAGAACAATTCCCCTATGGGAATCAATAAAGAATCAATTATTATTATTATTACATCAGAGGTCACAATATTAAAATTGCATTATTTAATATTATTTTATTGTTAATTATTGTTACAGTCCGGGTGCTCCCAGTTTCCTCGCACATTCAAAAGACATGCATTCTAGGTGAACTTGATGTGTGTGTGACTATGTGCTCTACGATAGATTGCCGCCCTGTATAGGATTTTTCCTGCCATTGCTCACAGAGTTGCCAGGTGGGCAGCCACTGGCCCACGATGTTTTAAGCAGAAGAAAATGAATGAATGAATGAATAAATGAATGATTGTTTGTTTACTGGAATTCTGTTTTAAGTCAGTACAATATTTACAAATGTAACATTTTAACTAAATCGATAGACAACTTCAGAAATAATTGATGTTTCTTCAATTCCAAAAAAATGCTGCTGTGTAAAATTTTAATAAAAACAGAATGATTTGTAAATCTCATGAACCCATGTTCCAAGTTCACATTAAAACATGGAACGCCTATGAGATGTTGAAAGTGAGAGATTTTAGAGTTTCTTAGTATATCTTAATAATAATCATCATAATAATAATAATAATAATAATAATATGACAGTAACAGATCTCTAAATAGGGACAGGGACGAGGCAACCAAAGGCTGGAAAACAGGTAGAACAAAAGGTGGAGGAGTCACATGCCTGGGTATAAAAAGAGTAGTTCAGAGAGGCAGGGTCTCTCAGAAACAGATTTTAGCAAAGGATTACCAATCTGTGAAAAACTGAAAGAAATCTGAAAATTTTTATAAAAATGATCCATAACAAAAAATTGCAAAGACTTTTGATCTATTCCATCATTTACAGTAAACAACTGTATTCTATTTGACTAAAATATAATAGTCTGATCACATTAATATCTTATAATGCATCACTGTCCTATTATAAAAAATACAACACCATACTATACCCTCATCCATAGTATTTTTTCCACAGTATCTTAGACCCAATCTCCACAAACAACACATTTTTCCAGCTGTAGCCTAAGCAGCTCACACTAAATGATCCGTTACCTTTCCATTCAGGCCAGTTTTGAAACTGATGCAGGTTTTTGCTTTTCATAATTCATGCTTGTGAGAAATCGTGGTTGAAATATGCATAATATTCTATAGGCAAAGAACATCATAACTCCTGCCGAAGGGTCCTGTTGTATTCTGAGGTAGATCCCTGTGTCCTACATTGCATCCTATATGTGATTGATAACTTTGAGCTCCGGTGACTAGAATTATATTGGATTGTGATTTGTTGAAAAATAATATGAAATGCCATGACAATGCTGAATGCAGATTATAAGCGAACTGAAAAAAGAAATGACAATGTATAGATGAAATCTTAAGACGTATCCATGGCACAAACTTGTATGACTGTGAAATAATATTGTACATTTAAAATTTAATGGTGTGTGTCTGAACTCTGCTTCTTTTATAATTAGTCTATGTTTAAATCAGAGGCGGAAAGTTGTGTGCTTTTTTTGTCTTTCATGTTTGCAATGACATTGACTGCGTTAGCAAATCGGAACCAGCCCCCTGATCTTTCTCCCTCATGTGCCACGTCTCTCATCTGAGTCCCTCACTGACTGTGTCTTGTATATTTTTTGTCACTGCCGTTATGGTTTTGTATAAAATACATTTCCTTGCACTTCTGTCCATCTTTTTTGTTTTTTGTATGAGATGGCAACCCCGTCCTGTATCAACAGAATAATTTTTAAATGTATGACTTTGAATAAAGCTTGCTTTGAAATACAGAAACTCAAACTCACATGAAAAGCAAAACCCATCAGACATGAAAGGGTGTAGCTGGTCAGAAAGTAGAAGGTTTTAGACAGAGTGATCGCGAGACAAAGAGCGATCATGGGGACCAAATCTGCAGGTAGTAAATCCATCATTTTTTATGTTGAGATGTAGCCCGGGTTTTGCTTACCACAACGTTGAGTAAACCACAGGGCTGACCAGAGATTGGGAAACTCCCTTAGTCTATTTAGCCTACAGAGCACTCATGGGTCATCCGTGCAACCCACCATCGCAATGAATGTGTATGACATGACACACCATGACATGTCTTACAAGAATTCAGAGGTGGCGTAGGTAAACACATGCAGGTTTTATAGTTTTGTGTTGAGAATTCATCAGGGGTACTCAAGTTGCCACAGATATTCGAATTAGTGTTGTACACTCCTAACTCTATTGAGGCTTCAGCATTGAGTTTTGACTTAAGGCAGTGTTGCATGTCGTTTATTGTGCCAGCTAATTTTGGTCATATGCAAAGCCTGTGCTCATATTCAGAACAGATCATTACACAGTGTTGATCCTACTGGCGACCAATTTTATATTATGAATATTTCCATACGTATTGTCCAACTCAGACACTTTAAATTTTTCCCCGCAGGAGATTCACACCCAACCCATTCCCCTTCACTTCCCCATTGCCCTATTGCCAGTTAACACAATGACACTACACACAGAAACACCATCCTGACAAATATTTAGCACACCTGTAGTGATAAAACCATTCACATATTTTTATTAAAAATATCAGATAAGAGGATATCCATTCACAATTTATGTCTTACAAGTGTTGACTTTCATTCCCCTCTTTTCCAGAGCATACCTCCACCTCTCCAAGTTTTCTTCTAGCTGTTCCCTGCTCTCACTACAGATAACAATGTCATCT
>JAOUQT010314744.1:0-14661 GCA_025769995.1 Xyliphius kryptos | reverse complement strand
TCTTGCCTCAAGTGGAGGAGTTCAAGTATCTCGGGGTCTTGTTCACGAGTGATGGTAAGATGGAGCGGGAGATCGACAGGCGGATCGGCGCAGGGTCACCAGTGATGCGGACTCTGTACCGGTCTGTTTTGGTGAAGAAGGAGCTAAGACACAAGGCGAAGCTCTCGGTTTACCAGTCGGTCCACGTTCCTCACCTATGGTCATAAGCTTTGGGTAATGACCGAAAGAACGAGATCGCGAGTACAAGCGACCGAAATGGGTTTCCTCCACAGGGTGTCTGGGCTCTCTCTTAGAGACAGGGTGAGAAGTTCGGTCATCCGGGAGGGGCTCAGAGTTGAGCCGCTACTCCTGCGCGTTGAAAGGAGCCAGTTGAAGTGGTTTGGGCATCTGGAAAGGATGCCTCCTGTGTGCCTTCTCAGGGAGGTTTTTCAGGCAAGTCCTGCTGGAAAAGACCTTGGGGAGACCCAGGACACGCTGGAAGGATTATATCTTCCGGCTGGCCTGGGAACGCCTCGGAATCCTCCCAGTTTTGTTGGTGGAGGTGGCTGGGAAGAGGGACGTTTGGGCCTCTCTACTGGGGTTGCTGCCCCCGCGACCCGAACCCGGACAAACGGAGGATAATGAATGGATAGTTGGAAGTTGCCATTTTAGTGTGGTTGTCAATATCATCATGTCATTGATGCATGTCTTGATTGGGAAAAGCGGAGTAGCAGCCTGCAGCATTTCTTCAACCCACTACAACCCACTATTGCTATAGGAAATGCTAATGGTGAAAATGTTTATTTAATAATATAATGCATTTTACAATACTACATAGTATTTTACAGCAGCTTTACAGTCTTCTAAAACTAAAGCCTCAAGGAGCACGCTGAAGTGACAGTGAAAGACTTAAATTATTAAATTTGTCAGTAGCTTTTGAAACGTGTACAGATCTACTAAAAGAAGTATTTTAACATGTTTAACTTATTCAATTGCCATGTGGACCATTTATTTTATGAATTCCCTCAGAGGACGATCTTATACGCTTTTGCCTCTTAACAGGAGATAATCAATAATTCGGTTCCTTTACCTTAAAGTACAATTGGAGCATTAGTTTTTAAGGAATAACAAGGTTTATTACAATCAAAAGGTAAAAATGATGAAAGTTGCAAAAGTTGCAATACAAATTTAAAATAGTTACAAAACCTACTTACACCACTATGGAAATAGATTCGCTACCGTTGTGTGTCCTCTCCTCCCCAGCCTCCTTTCTCATAGTTCAAAAGCAAGCCACCAATAGGTCAGCAAGCAAGCAGAAGTAGCCAGGTCTGGCATAGCAAGGCCAGCCAGAGCCATGCTGCACATGGCAGGCCCCGACTGAGCAGCACAGAGTCCGTCGACCAGACCCTGCATCAAAGTCCAGCAAGAGGATAAAGACAGTGAGTCAGTGGCCAGGGTTTGACTATATAACCCTTAAACCCTCTAAATTTTTGCTTAGGTCGTATACTGTATATGCTAATCATTTTAGGTTATTGTATAATGGGAACAGGCTACAGACTGGTTCACGTTCTGGGTTTGATTAGTATCAAAGGCCCTTTAAGAGGTGTAAATGCCATTTGTTTGGTCTCCTAGTGTGTCATTGTGCTGGTTCCCTGTGGTAGCTGCATACATGATACAGGGCAAACAGCTCAGACATGAAGTTTTTACATGAAAACAGCTTAAATAAAAGCTTGTCGTGATGCTCATTGCTATCTTGTACCCCTCCAACAAAAGTATTTTTACTCCTCAGTCTGTGACGACTAAATAGCAATGAATCGCCTGGTGGTCTCGAAATGAGATGCGAAATTGACATGTCAATTTCTGTGTGTATTGCTATCTTGGCAACACAAGTGAGCCACTGAGTCTCACTATTTTTAAATGTTTGCACAGAAACATATACATTTAACACAGACAAGTTTCAGTTAAGATCTATCACCTTCGAAAGTATTTGATCAGCAGAGCGCTTCCATGGTGTCGAGAATGATTCAGCAGGTCTGTACAGACACACTGCTCACATCATTTGACCAGAGTTCCTGTATGTGTGTGAGAGTGATAAACTAAGAGTGTGTGACCATGCCCTGGAAACCCAAAATATAAAGTTTACTTTAACACCAACACATCGATTGGCTATATTCCCATCTCATCATGGTTTTTCTATCTGCTTGCACTGTAAGAACTGAAGATGACTGTGATATTTTGAATTTAAATTTCCTTTTTAAGATGGGTACTATGAGAGACATAAGTGTGCAGTAAAGGTTCCAGGTGACAAGTAAAAAGCACATGTAAAGCCCACTTTAGTTTGTTATAAACAGATTTAGGTGGTCAAAATTTGAAGCATTAGTGTCAAACTGTTTGGCAAGATGTTTAATCATATTCAGTGTTCACCTTCAGTTACTTAAATCTAGACTTTATTAGTTCGCGGCGCGCTATTCAAACTGATCGTTTCTGCGCTTCCCACTGGTTTGCGCCGTGCCATTTAAACTGGTCCTCTCTGCGCCACCCAGTCATTAGCACCGCGCGTATCAGTGAATAGCTCCGGAAGACTGAACGTCTCAGTTTGAATCGACTTTTGACCTGTTCAGCTTCCCATATGTTTGGGTTCCAACGGGCAAAGCGTAACAAAGTCTAAAAATGTAGTGAGTAAAAAGTACAGATTTTCCTTTTAAAATGTAGTGAGTAAAAGTAAAAATTATTAAGTGAAAGAAATAGTCAAGTAAAGTACAGATACCGAATTAAAGTACTTAAGTACAGTAACGAAGTACTTTTACTTTGTTACTTACCACCTCTGCATTTGACTCACATATGGAACTATAGGTGTACAGTAACTCTTTCAACCAGGCAATTTCATTGTGAGGGCTCTTTTTGTCCGCAGCTTAGATTCTTTCTCTTTTTTTTCCCCTCTCTGAGTTTCACTTTTTAAATGTTTGCACAGAAACTTCAACAAGTTTCAGGTAAGAATTTATCACCTCGCCTGATTTCCTGACTTCGCCTCTTTTTCACAAATCTGCATTTGATCGCAGCTCCGTTGTCATAGATTTGTTGTGTTTCTGGTAACTGACAGCAGAGAACTTAATATTTTAGTGTAAGCTTACATGCAGATGCTCAATAAAAGTGAATGCTATACAGATCTTAAAGTCTGGTTACAGATTAAATCTTATTCTGAGCCAAATCTGGATTACATTTGGATAGAGATCCTTTTTCATTTTCATTGTAAAGTGGAAATGCGTCTTTTCCACTGCATGTGTTAATGTTTAACAGTGTAGCGCTGTGAGTATGAAGAGGAAAGGACGGTCAGTAAACATGTTGCTTGATTCAATGTGTGGAGATTGAACAGCTGCAGTAGTCTGGATTTTCTGCTACTAACTGAGCAACAGGAAGGAAGTTCCATACCAGATGTGAAGGCAAAATGCTACAAAATTCTGGGTCACTCGCTGTCAGCATATGTGTGAGAATTTACAGTAACCCATGTCTAGTTTTTAGGCGTTGTATGTTTGAAATACTTTTTCAATTCCTTTTATGTAGGTAAAGTGGTTAAGGTGGTCACTGTGTAAAACCCAACAATACTGACGAAATAAGCGCTTACTGGCACATGTGTGACTTCCACAGCAGTCTGACTTCCCTCCAATCTTTCTACTGTGTGGGTGGGTGTGTGTTTGTGTGTGTCAGCAGTGCAACTGTAGGAAATGGGTTGAGTACAGTCTCCCATGAGTATCTGAAGGGCAGCTATGCCTTGGATCTGGAGGCTGTAAAACAGGGAGCCAGCCACCTTCCACATCTAAACAAAACACTCGTGTCCTCCTGCAAGCATCTCCATGGGTACACACACTCACTATACACTCAAATTACACATTTTGTTGTTTTTTTGTTAGTCAATTTAATTAGTAAAAAGTAACACATGCAGCACATTTGTTTAATAATTTCTAATAGTATTTCAGTAGTATTACAAACTCTCTCAGTGATTCATATGTTAGTCTTTAATACTTTTTGTCCAGTTTTAATTAGTTTTTTATGTAAATATATTACATTTACAAGATTGTTTCTTTCTGATATTTCACTGTTTCTGTCATACTCTCATTCTCCTTTTCTGGACCTTAATTTTTCTCTATGTTACTGTCTCACTCTCTCTGTGTGTCTTTCTCAGAGAGGTGGATAAGGTTCTGTCAGGGTTGGAAATCCTTTCGAAAGTATTTGATCAGCAGAGCGCTTCCATGGTGTCGAGAATGATTCAGCAGGTCTGTACAGACACACTACTCACATCATTTGATCACCAGAGTTCCTGTATGTGTGTGAGAGTGATAAACTAAGAGAGTGTGTGACCATGCCCTGGAAACCCAAAATAAAAAGTTTACTTTTAACACTCAGAAGTCTAACACGGACATACTCGGTCCTTGAGAAAATTGATTGGCTGTATTCCCATCTCATTATGGTTTTGTATTTGCTTGCACTGTAAGAACTGAAGATGACTGTGGTTTTTTGTATCCTGGATTGATGGACATTTAAATTTCCTTTTTAAGATTGGTACTATTAGAGACATATGTGTACAGTAAAGGTTCCAGGTGACACAAATAGAAAGTCTGTTAAAGCCCATGTACTTTAGTTTATGTTATAAACAGATTTAGGTGGTCAACATTTGAAGCATAAGTGTCGAATTGAAGCAGACTGTTTGGCTGTTGTCGACTCACAGGCTCAGTGTAAACTCAATTTAGATTTTCATAGTGTCATGTTATTCTGAGTGCACTGCATGTTTTGAAATAAGACACACAGTAATCTGCTTATGAGAAGGTACAAAATAAGCTTAGCAGACGGTATCATAGAAATACAAAGAGTTATTGTCATTAATGAAAATCACATAAAAAAACATTGGCAATGTAAAGGCATTAAGTGTACACCTAAGTGTTCATAGTGCACTTTAAAAGTAAAAAAAAAAAAGAATGATCTGCCATGCAGGATATAACCATTATATTTGTACAGTTGACATGTAGAGTCATTCAGGCTTTTCTCTCCGCAGTCGGTAAATCAGAGTGGAGATCAGGAGCTGGAGAACCTGGTCACTAAACTATCCATCCTTAAAGATTTACTGTCCTCCATCGAAAAGAAGGTATACACTCACACACAATTTAAATACATTTAACTCTTTTCAAATGTATGCATGTTACAGAATTACTTAAGTAATTAATGCACCTGACGCGTCTGATGTACGTGTGCAGCCTTTATTAGCTGTAACATCACAAGCCACGGTAAGAGAGTTCCATAGAATGACAGGAGCGGGACTTTCGGCAACACCACCAGCCAACGTTTAAATGTATGTTTTAAAGTCAGTTTGTAATAAAGACCGTTTTCTGGTCTCCGGTCCTCATTTTGTCTCATCTTGTTACATTTAATGAGCTTCACAAGCATTTCCTCCGAGGGTTCACACTCTGGCCCATTCCTTTAGCTTTCACGGTGAGTGAAGCAGAGTGGGCGAGGCAAGCAGAAGTTTCAGCCTTCACAGACAAGCAAAAAGTCCCTTTCCTGTCATTCCTACAGTAGATCTCTCTCCGCGGCATCCGATGTTACTGCTTATAAGCGCTTTACACATTCATAAGCAAAGCCACCACCAGCTGCAGAAATTCTTTTTAATCAAAGTCTATCGCTGACTGGTCAGCCTTTCTCCCTCGGCACCACAGCGCTCCTGCCACACTGTAATATGTAGTATATACTGCAGTCTCAACTATATTGCTTCAGTAAAATTATTTTTAAATACTTAACTTTTAAGAAACTTTGATTTTTCTTTTTGTATTTTTTTAACAGTACTAGATATGACAGTTATTGACCTCTAAATACTCAAATTTAAAACCAAACTGCTTGTTTGCATTTACATATTTTAAGTAAAGTGGTAAATTTTTTGAAGATGTAATCTATGCACTCACCATTTACTTTGCCCGTATTGAATTTACTGCTGTATCAAAAATCCCTAAAACAATTCTCTGCGTCATTGGAAGCCCAAAACTCTGTTTATGCAAAGAGAAAGCCGTGTATTCATTTTCCCCAAAGAATGCTGGCGAATTATCTGAACCCAGTTACATCTGAGATTGACTGAAAGACGGTGGAAATGTATTCGGGGATCAGCTTGCTTTTTTTGCAGTCAAAAATAAAACCAACGATCCAGACATTATTGACAGGATAAGGGTGCATTAGTGCCCACTGCATCTATGAACTTCATATACAAGAAGCTAACATTGATGTGAAGTGTTATGAAATACAAACCGTAAATAATCCATTTCTGGGCACACACTGACTCACTCACACACATACATACTTAATGGGGATGATTTAGATGATGCAATTTACAGTAGTTGATTTTCCTTGTATCCATGTGGGGAGAAACCAGAGAACCCACACGGACACGAGGAGACCAGATTGAGATGCTAAACACCAAACAACCATGCCACCCAATAAAATTACTAATGCAGTTATTAAATATTGTTCTCTATCTGCCTGACTGATAACAAAAAAAGCTGCTGCTGTTGAAAATTCTGTTTGAACTTTATACAGTAAATTGTTTATAACCACTAAAATGGAATGTTGAAGTTAAATTGAACTTCTCACCAAAACTATTGAACTGATTAGTAGTAAAATTGCAGCATTTCATTACAAGAACTAAAACCTGTTCATTATCAGTGCTGGCTCTGTAATAACTTCCATTAACTGTCAGGAAAGATAACCCCCAAAAAATGTGGACTTGGGATATAGACCTCCAACTTTAAGATTGATAGCCCAACATCCTAACCACTGTACTACCACATCCATACCATGTATCAGTGTTTCCTACTCATTATAGAACAGGTAGTTCCGGTCCCTAAATCTTACAGTGTCTTTAACATAACATTTTTTTAAAGCATAAGCCAATTAATGCAATAAAGCATTTAAAGCAATAAGTCACAGGAAAGAGGTGTTTTTTGGCACGACGCATACTGTACTGTTACTCCTCTTTCCCATGCATGATTCACTATAAGGCACAGCCTCAAGTGCTTTATTGTTGCTCACGTTTGTGCATATTTGGAATGAATCACAGTAAAGAGGATTGGATTCTTGTCCTTGTAAAAAAAATTCTTACCTCTATCACTTTGGTGTTTGTGGCAGGTTCAGGTTATGTAGATCTGTTAAAATGCATCAATGTAATGCTTTATTAAATCTATCTATTAAAATCAGGAGCTGCAGTGAGTACTTATTCTCTAAATTTGTTTCCACCAAATGTTTTTAATTTTTAGTTACAGCTGTGTAAATTTGAACATCTAAATCAGTTATACCGGATTGTATCCTACCTGCATCCATGAGCAAAGAACGAGGAGACAGCAGTGAGAAACTATAAAGGGCTGGCAGAATAGTTTCACCAAACCAAATAACTGAGCAGCTTAATGCTTTTTAGCAATCTATTTTTTATTTTGTCTGCTGTGCTTTACACGCAGAGATTTTTCTTTCACATTTAACCCCTCCATGCAGTGAAACACACACTGTGAGCAGATCTGCCTGGTAAATTGGGCAGCCTTATATCTGAAGCTTGTTGAGCTTTTGAGTTAGGTGCCTTGCTCAAGGGCACTTCAGAACTTGGGGGACCAAGAATCAAACCTTACGGTCTTAAGGCTGGTTTCTTAACCACAAGCCTGCGTCTCTCCCACCAAGTGCAGAGACAGGAGACGCTGTGATCCTCTGTTACATATGTGAATGGGCAGCTCCCGAAAATGTTAACTGTTTTATAAAAAAAAAAGAAAAAAAATTAAACAGGTTTATCTTTTTACTGTCAATAAAATAGTACATAGCTAAATCCCTGGTGTGAGTGTTTATCTGTCAGACCGGTCTGAGATCAAAATTAAGACCTATAGTGGTTTCTGCTTCTGTTTTTATTTAAACACAACTGTAAATAATGCTTTATGTGGCCAGGTGAAGAGTGATGTCTTTGTCTTCACTCTCTTGCTCTCTTTTTTTCTTTGAAGGCTCTAAAAGCTCTACAGGATATGAGTGTTGTCTCTCCTTCCATCCCCCCCACTCGCCACAGCAAGGCTATACCTGTCCAAGCCTTTGAGGTAAAACAAACTCACACTCAGCTCCCCATCTTCATGCAAATAATAAGTAAATCAGTGTAATTGTAGTAACAAAGAAAAAATGCCTTCCATTGAACCGATTAAACTGTAAGACTTGAACTGCCGCCTCAGAGGGACTAAAAATTCCCTCTAAAAATATCTAAATCAGTCACTGGTTATTATGCTCATATTGCCATATGGTAGTGTTACATTTGTGTTAACATATCTGTTTCAGGTTGGTAGCAGACCATAGCTTATTATTAATCTTGTAGTATATAAGATAATACATTTAATGTTTTACTTGATTTTGGCATCACACCCTAACTCTCCACCCCAAATCCAAAGTTTAGCAGGATGGTGTTATAATCATCAGAAAGAAGCCTTGTTTATAACATTGCACATGATTTTGAGACGATGCAAAACATGGTAGCATGTGTGTAAAAAGAAAGGGTCCTTATACCTTAAGTCATGGATAGTGTGAAACATATCACATGGTACCTGTTTGTTACTTGGTAGTATATGGACCATTTACCAATAATTATTCACTGTAATGGATCGGTATCCAATTCTAACAACTTTTAACTCTGTTAGCCCTGAAACAATGAGTGACCCTAATTAAATAAAAAAATAAAAAATAAAAATTATCTGTTTGAAGAAGAAACTATTCTTACTCCTTTGATTTGTATTGAAACTGTTTCATCTTTCATTACTGACCGCCACCAAAGTGTTGCAGCTTCCATTTACTGCCTGCATCATATCACAGTCACCAATGGTACTTACCTTTTTAAAGATGCCAGTTGCTAGGAAACAGACATGAAAGAATTTCAGATCCGGTTTTCCATCCATTAGACGGGACGAGTTGTTGCTATGAAGAGCCTATCCCAGCCACTTTAGACTGAAACTTGTATAGACTGCTTCACTAAATCAACCTTTTTTTTGTTAATGTACAGACAGACAAATTAATTCAGTGATTAACTTTGAGTGGGCCTAAAATATTTCACTTTTTATCAAATATATACGTATAAATATGTACAAATCAGATTAAACAAACCCTTTAAAACTCACCAGTTAGATTGAATTGTCATGTTTTGAGATTGTCATGTTGTCTTTCTGTCTTCAATCCACTGTAGTTGGTGGAAAGAGACAGTAATTCAGTTTTAACTCACAGTAAATACTCACAGAACCATTTTATTTCATCTGTAAATTGTCATCTTCATATTTCTGGGTACCTTTTATTATTAAAGGATCACCACACAAATGAGCTCTCATATTAGACTTGGCCAAATGTTTTAAGCCGTATTCCGTTCCTGACACAGCCCTCACTCTCTACCGGGCTCTACACAGTATAGGACAATTTATAGCAGCCGATTCACCTTAAATCCTTGTTTTAGAAAAAAACCGCAAACCCGGAGAAAACTCAAGCAGACACTGGGCAAACGAACCGGGAATCTCCAGTCTTGAAGTGAACTTGCTAACAACTAAGCCTCCATGCTACCCTGAGCTTTGTTGTTTCTATTGCATAAAAATGTTGTTTACTGTCAGAAACACTAATCACAAGCTGGTAATTCATAAAACCATAAATGATGACCGCTAACAAGGATGAAGGGCAGCACGGTGGCTTAGTGGTTAGCACGTTTGCCTCTCAGCGATTAGGATTCCCTGTTCGAATCCCAATCTGGGTGCAGTTTCCATGTTCTCCCTGTATCTGTGTGGTTTTCCGCTGGGTTCTTCGGCTTCCTCTCACATTCCAAAAACATGGGCTTAATGTAAATTGACTGCTCTAAATTGCCCTGTATAGTCTGTGTGAGTGTGCCCAGCGATAGATTAGTGCCCTGTCCTAAGTGTGTCTGCCCATCGCCTGAAACATTCTCCCCTGTATGGGCATGGGGAAACCCCCGTAACCCTCGTTTAAGTGGAAGATAGCAGAAGATAATAAATTAATGAATGAATGGAACAATCAATAAATGAATGTATTATTTAATATTTAAAAGACCAAAACAAACATGAACAAAGGAAATGTATTTTGTAGGTGAAGCTGGATATGTACTTGGCTGAACTGACTAAAATAGGAAAGAGTCAGAAGCACACACTCAGTGTGGATGTGGAAGCTGGCAAACTAGTGGTGATGAAGAAAATGAAGGACAGTCAAGAGGACTGGACTACCTTTACCCATGACAAGAGTGAGTGAATAAGTGAGGATTTACACAATGTTCTGTTGTGAGGGACAAAAATCATGAATAGTTCAATATAATGAGCAATTTATTTATTACATTGTTTGTGTTCATATATGTGTGTTTTTGCGTGTCTGTGTGTGTGTAGTACGGCAGTTGATCAAGTCCCAGAGAATGCCCAATAAACTGGGCATCGTCTTTGAGAAGGAACGGGACAGGAGCCAGAGAAAGGACTTCATATTTCCTAGTGCTAAAGTAAGACATGACATCCTCAATTATGTAAAACACACACACATTTTTGTAACATTCTCAGACTCTGTCTGTGGTGTCTAATAGAAAAGGGAAGCATTCTGTCAGCTGCTGCAGCTCATGAAGAACAAGCATTCTAACCAGGATGAACCTGACATGATCTCTGTATTCATTGGGACATGGAACATGGGTGAGACATTACAGTTCAAGTTAGTAGAGAATGTGAATACATTTGCCATTTTGTGCCATAATGTAGTCAGTGGCAACAGTGATACAACTACAGGTGCTGGTAATAAAATTAGAATATCATGAAAAAGTATATTTCAGTAATTTTATTTTATTGAAACTTGTATATTATATTAATTTATTACACACTGACTGATTATATTTTAAATGTTTATTTCTTTTAATTTTGATCGTTTTAACTGACAACTAATAAAAATCCCACATTCAGTATCTCAAAAAAATTGAATATTGGGAAAAGGTTAAATATTAAAGACACCTGGTCCCACACTTAGCCAACTAACTTAAAACACCTGTAAAAATGTGGGGCTAAAAAGCGTGGACTGCAGCTGGAGTCAGTGCTCCAATAAAACACTACACACAGATGTATGCGAGACATGGGTTTCAGCTGTCACTTTGCTTGTGTCAAGCAACTCTTGAACAAGACAACATTAGAAGCGTCTCACCTGGCCTATAGACAAAAAGGACTGGAGTGCTACAGAGTGGTCCAAAGTTCGGTTTTCTGAGTAAATTTTTGCCTTTCCTTCGGAAATCAGTCACGGAGTCTGGAGGAAGAGAGGAGAGGCACAGAATCCATGTTGCTTGAGGTCCAATGAAAAGTTTCCAGTCAGTGATGGTTTAGGGTGCCATGTCATCTGCTAGTGTTTCCTGAGGTCCGGGGTCTACGCAGCCATCTACCTGGAAGTTTTAGAGCACTTAATGGTTTCTGCTGCTGACCAACTGAATGGAGAGGCAAATTTAAATTTTTCAACAGGACTTGGCCCCTGCACACAGTGCCAAACCTACCTGTGTTTGGTTTAAGCCAAAGACCGTGGTATCCCTGTTCTTAATTGGACAGCAAACACGCCTGACCTAAACCCCATAGAAAATCTATGAGATATTGCAAAGAGGAAGATGAGCTGCGCCAGACCCAACAATTTAGAAGAGCTGATGGTCACTATCAGAGGAAACTGGGCTCTCATAACCCCTGAGCAGTGGCACACACTGATCGACTCCATGCCACGCCACATTGCTGCAGTAATCCAGGACAACAGTCTAAATATTAAGTGCTGTATATGCTTGTAAAATCCTTTTTGTGTATTGGTCTTTAGGAAAATTCTAATTTTCTATAATACTGAATTTGGGATTTTCATTAGTTGTCAGATACTATCATAAAAAAAGCCTTCACACACTGCATGTTATACAGCCCCCCCCCCCCCTAAAACTTTTATACTAATTGTACCTAAAGACTGATTCATTTAGTTTATTGGAGATTTTGTGGGGTTTAAAGCTATTAGATTTCTATTTTTTGTGCAGTTACATTTTTTAAATTCTTTGTTGCTTGTCAATCAATCACATGTTTTATTGTAACTTTCTGGCTACAGGAAGTGTTCCCTCCCCTAAATCTATCAGCTCCTGGGTCTTATCCCGAGGTTTGGGCAAAACACTGGATGAGATGACTGTCACCATTCCACATGACATCTATGTATTTGGAACTCAGGAGAACTCTGTATGTGATAAGGAGTGGGTGGAGAACCTGCGTGCAGCACTTAAGGACTACACCGAAATTGACTACAAACAGGTCAGAGACTCTTCATTACTCCCTTTGTTTATACTCCACGTCGTGTCTGCAGATTCAGGACATTATTCATTTTAATTTAGGAGATCTTCAGAATCGGATGTGTTCTTTACTGTCCCCAAAACCAGGCTCTGTGGAGGATGTGTTTGAAATAAATTGTAATTTTGTTTACCATCCGAATCTGTCAGGGGACTTTAAGTTTGCAATAGGCATGTTGTGAACACTATGCACTAGCTGGGAATATTCCCTGAAAAAATATTTAAGTTTAAACATTAAACACACTTGATATTCCAGTCCAGCTGAATCTAACATTTAACTTTTCATAAATTACTTTATTATTAATATTTAATTCACATTCCAACATCAAGACTTTTCCAAGATTCCAACATTCCAAGTTTTTGAAGTTGCATTTTGAAGTAATGAGTGATGATGCATTCCTTTTAAACTGAAGTTTCCTAAAGACATAGTTAAGTGAGTTTGAGGTGAAAGAACTTGTTTATTCTGTGTATGTCGTACAGTGTTCTCTCGCTCGCTGGTGTCATGTATGAATTCAAATTTTTCATTATTGTATACATAGACAAAATTACAAAAATAAATAAATATTTACAGTATATTGCTTATTTTTTAATATGTTTTTGCTTCTGATGGGTTCTAGATAGCTGTTCAGACTCTGTGGAACATTAAGATTGTGGTTTTGGTGAAACCAGAACACGAGAATCGGATCAGTCATGTTGGGGTGTCCAGTGTCAAAACTGGAATCGCTAATACTCTAGGTAAGACACACATATATTCTGTATTTGTTCATATACTGTACCCATGATTATTCTTACTGTCTCTTTCTTGGAGAACTGTAAAATTTCCTTCATAAGAGTTTGATAGCAGGCCACACAATCTTCATTCACAATGTAGGTTCCACACTGATGTGTGTGATTGTAACTTCTTCAGCAGCACTGCTGTGACTAATCCACTTAAAATAAGCACAGTACACACTAACACACCACCATGTCATTGTCACTGCAGTGCAGTGAATCATTCACCTCCCAAACAGTGCCTGCTCTGTTTGCCTTAGTGAGGGTCCTGACTGATAAAGAAAATAAAAATATAGGGGACTAACAAAGTATGTAAAGAAACAGATGGACTGCAGTTAATAATGTTTGAGCTACAATCTGCATCCATGTGGTAAGTGAAGCTGATTAATTAATAATGAGGTGGACTGACTGATTATATGTTTGTAAAAAATTGCCAGTGAACCTGAAAAATATATTCACAAATTTAGTGTTTTGGGAACCACAGAATTTTGCACTTCTTGTTCCTCTTGTAGAAGAATTAAACAAATTTTGAGTTGTGTGCTAAAGAATTATAGAAGAATGGTAACAATCTGGCTGTAATGCTGGTGTTCAGACCCTTCACTTTTAGAAAAGCCCAAGTCAAAGTGAGGGTGATGTTCTCACTCTCCTGCTGAGACGAACAGTGTCTTTTCTACAAGTAAACCAAATTGTACACACACACTTGGGTGTACCGACACATTCTGGAGGATATCCTGAAATTCCTAAAGCGTTGAGCAGGTCTGTTTTCTGAGCTGCTTATCACACAGGCTATTGTCACCAAAAACCAATTAATCACTTGTGTTGTTTTAGTTTTTATTTTTAACCTTTTTAAGGGTCTGTGAGTAATTATTATTAGCATGGTACATCAAATTGTCAGGAAATAACATTTTAATGTGATGTTTTGCAGCAACAATTTCAGTAAAGTGTTTTTTTTTTTTTTTAAGTAAAGTGATATTGCAAGGAGTGTAGTGCTTTAATGAAACTGTTGTTAAAAAAACATAATGTAATTCTGCACCAGATTAGATGAGGCACTGTACGGATCTGCTCGCTGACTTTACATTCAAAAAAGAATATGTATTGTTCTATTTTTGGCTCCAAATTTTTAAACTGGTTTAGGAAGTATTAAAATACATTCAGAATCAAGTTAAACATTTATAAACTTCAACTACAGGTTGATCATAGAAAGTAATCCGTTTGGACAAAAAACAACATGTTTTTGAACTGACAGATTTTAGAATTAATAGATTATAAACGGGTTATACCATGTTTAACTGTACACACAAAGCAAAAAAAAGAAAATTATTTCTGACATTCACCATCTTGCCTTTATTTTACAGCACGGCTGTTGGTTATTTTATTTAATAATTGGTTATTTTGCTGATGCTTTTATCCAAAGCGACTTACAGGTTTCCCAACTTGGTAGCTGGGGTCAGAACACAGGGTTGATACAGAACCCCGGAGCAATGAGGGTTAAGGGTCTTGCTCAAGGACCCACATTGGTAATTTCAGTCGACCTGGGATTTGAACCCTCAACC
>JAOUQT010314735.1:4467-14662 GCA_025769995.1 Xyliphius kryptos | reverse complement strand
ATAAAGGAATAAGCGGAAGATAATGAATGAATTAATTAATGAATCTAAATTAAATAGTCTAATGTCCACTGTGGCTTTGAGTACAACATTAAATAGAATTTGGTTTCATATTGTATTCAAGTGTTAATAAGTAAACTGGCCTTTAAGCCTTCTAACATACAGGGTTTTTTTTAACGTGGCCCTTGGTGAAGTAACTGAACTTAAAGTCATGGGTTCATCGAATCACTGGCAAAGCATTACCTCCAAAAATGTTTAACAGTGCTTTTTATTACAACAAATCCAGGCATAATTCCAAAAAAATATTTATTGTTTCCAAAAAGGGCTCTGAGAACCTTAATTCTGTTAGTCCTATAACCATTATCATGGAATCTACCTAATACAAGGTGGGCCGATTCAGAAGCCCAGTTTTGGTTCAAGGTTGTCACTGCTTGGATACTTTTGCTACAGAACTTCTGTCTGTTTGCTACTGTCTTGTCACCTGATGTAAAGCATTCAAGTTCAAGTAATTTATTTATATAGCGCTTTTTACAACAGTGCATTGTCACTGCAGCTTTACCGTCAGATGATTTTGTACTGCTAATCGGTTATTGTGAACAAAGCACATGGAAAAGTTTTCTCCGCAGTAGTGAATAGTGATTATGGAAGACTATGTGGGAACTGGATCAATTAAGGAAACAAGGATCACTTCCAGTATCTCTGGAACATGTGGGTGAGTCATTACAGCTACAATGCACTTGCTCAGTATTATAGTAAGTGGGGTACTTTTAAGGGGCACACCCTGTAGTACATCCTGTACATCCAGCATCAGTGTAATTAATTATTAAAACTTAAATAATATTCATCATTACAAAAGCCGATGTCAAAAAGCACAACATTGCAAACAGTTATGGAATTCCTCAAAAGTATTTATGAATTAGACAGATGAAATTACAAAAACAACACATAATAATGTTAATATTATTACAAAACTGTTTGTTGCACTCTTCAAATCTGATTGACTAAGCCGTTTGTTTAGCTGTGACATTATATACAATAACGCACACCTCTGACTGCTTACATACAATACATTATTTTCGAAATGTTTTTTTTTTAACTGTAATGGGACCCCTAGATGGAAGTATTTGATTGTTAGCAAAACCGTAAATCTGTAACCCAGTGATCAGCATTCACTTTAAAAAACAGACAAGATTACGACCAAAAGCAATAATGAGGTTGTGCATTAACATGAATAAATCATGGGAACGAGGTCTAACAACACCTCGTTCCCATTTTTTATTCACAATTATTCAAAAGGCTCGGTGGGGGGGCTCATCCTCCTTCAGCGGCTTGAAATAGAATTTAATATGTGTAGGCAAACAGAATGAAAACTGAACGTCTGAACTAAACGTCTTTGTATTTAAATGGTTTGATTGACTTCATAGCTACTACATTTGATATTTAAATCATGCAAATTGAATTGTGGATTTTTGTTTATGATGGTAAACAGTGACTTCAAATTTGACATCACATGACATCATGAAGTGAAGTCAAGTGCATAATTTATGTGAAAACTATTAATAACAAACAGAAGAAATAAAAAAAAGCTAATAAGAAAAAAAATATGATAAAACAAGACACGAGGCTCTGGAAACAAGATTTTATCTGTATTTTAAAGATAAACTTTCTTTTGTAGCTACAACCTTATTATATATCAACTGGAAATGATTCCTTTTGAATTTGTCCAAATATAAAACACTACTGTAATTTATTCTGAACAAGATGAAATCATGCCTGTTGTATAAAAACGAATTATTATAATCTCATTGGCTTAATCCTCTACTTGGATTTCAGGGTGACAATTCCCTGCTGGGCCCTTCCCCAAACTGTTCTAAGCATACAGTAGTTGCACACCTGTGCCAATGGAAATAAATGTACCACCTGAAGTTAGGAATCAAAAGATATATTGTTGTCTAAATTGTGTATTTCAATATCATAAAATAATTTACCTCTAAACTCTATTCTAAAGTAGAAAAAATTGCAAAGCAATGGCATTTACTAATAAATCTGAATCTAAAATTGTTATATGTTTAATGTATGACGTGTTGTAGACTTACCTTTCAATTTCATCCTCCCTGTTTAGAATCTCCATGTGGTTGTCCTTTAAACGTAGGTAAGTAAAGCCCAGTCTGAAGGAACCAAAAACAAGAAAAAAAGTACTTAAGCAGCCACTCACAGTAGAAGACTCTCTATACATCACCACAACCCAGTAACTTTAAGAGAATAAACTTTTTTTTACAAAAACGCATTATTTACTTCCATAAAAAACTAGAAAGACTAGAAAGAATCCCATTTAAGAAATATTGGTGATGACTCTTCATTTCCTTCACCACAGATAAATTATATTTGAACTGTTTTTCATTGCTGAGACACTCGAGTTAAAAAAAAAAAAACACTGCAAAAAGAGTAATCGATAAAATCAATTTATATAAGCCCTGAAAACTTAATAGTTGGGTGGCACGGTAGCTTAGTGGCCTCTCAATGCTAGAGATCCAAGTTCGAATCCCAGTCTGGGTGCCGTTTTCACAGTTTTCTCCCTGTGTCAGCGTGAGTTTTCTCTGGGTTCTCCAGTTTCCTCCCACAGTCCAACAACAACATGAACTGACAATAAACAATACATCGCCCTAATTAGACGTGTTCTGAACTGTGTATTTATAAAAAAATACAAATAACGCATTGAATGAGAAGGTGGCCTTTCGGCTTGTACTGTATATGGCGAGAGAGAAAGAGAGCATCAGGTGTGTGTATATATGTATATACTATTTACATTGTAGATTCTCACTGAAGGCATCAAAACTACGAATGAACTCATGAGGAGTTAAGTACTTACAAAAAAAGGTGAAATAACTGAAAAAAAAAAAGGTTTATATTCTTGTTTCTTCAAAATAGCTACTCTTTGCTCTGATTACTGCTTTGCACAGTGTTGGCATTCTAATTAATTATACTAATTAACCCTTATAGGCACACCTGAAAACCATTTCAGGTGACTACCCCTTGAAGCTCATTGAAAGAATGCCAAAAGTGTGCAAAGCAGTAATCAGAGCAAAGGGTGGCTATTTTGAAGAAACCAGAATATAAAATATGTTTTCAGTTATTTTACTTTTTTTTTGTTAAGTACATAACTCCACGTGTTCATTCATAAAATTCCTAATTTTGATGCCTTCAGTGTGACTCTACAATGTGGGGGCAAGAGCAAGAAAAAGTTTTTGCTTAGCAACTACATTTGGTCATTTAGCGGACGCTATTATCCAAAGCGACTTACAAGTATCCCTCTTAATATTTAGGGTCAGAACACAGGGGTACGTACAGAATCCCTGGAGCAATGAGGGTTAAGGGTCTTGCTCAAGGACCCACATTGGTAACTTCAGTGGTCCTGGGATTTGAACCAATAACCTTTCAATTGCTAGCCCAACACCCAAACCACTGAGCTATCAACATCAAAACAGGTTATGGTGCTTCTGGTGGCATGGGCAGGGGTCAGGTCCTGCTGGAAGATGAAATCTGCATCTTTGTACAGATCCTCAGCAGAAGGAATCATGAAATCAAACATTCAAATCAGAAGCCCACCAGACCAGAATCCCAAATACTTGAAATTGTTTAATCGGACACTGGGCAGATACACTAAGGACAGGGGGCCAATCCATCGCTGGGCACACACACTCACTCACATCAACCCACACACACAGTATACGGGTACATGTTTTTGGACTGTGGGAGGAAACCAGAGAACCCGGAGGAAACCCACACGGACATGGGGAGGACATGGAATTTCTATCCAACTCCATCCATTATACTTCAATTATTTTAGAAAGGGTCTATACATATATTCACTGTTCGAAAAAATGAAAAGAAACACTTCAACAACACAATGTAACTCACACTTCTGTGAAATCAAGCTGTCCAGTTAGGAAGCAACATTGATTGTGTATTCATTTCACTTGCTGTTGTGCAAATGGAACAGACAACAGGTAGAAATGAGAGGCACTTAGCAAGACCCCCCTATAAAGGAGTACTTACGCAGGTGGTGACCACAGACCTAAAGGTTGGCGGTTAAAATTCCATATCCAGCCATAAATCTAACCCCCACTAATCCTAATTGCATCTCATTTGTATATCATTCATTCATTATCTTCTGCTTATTCCTCTATAAGGGCCGCGGGTGGGGTTCCCCATGCCCATCCAGGGGTGAACGGCAGACACACCCAGGACAGGGCCCCAATCCATCGCAGGGAACACACACACACACACACACACACACACTTGCACACGCGCACGCGCACGCGCACACGCACACGCACACACGCACACGCACACACGCACGCACGCACACACACGCACACACAATAAGGCAGATTGGGATTCGAACCAGGAATCCCCAGCACCGAAAGTTGAATGTGCTAACCACTAAGCCACCATTTGTATATCATGGCTTATATATATATATATATAATCTAAACATTATTATTGTTTTAGTGTAAAGGCTGCTGGGCTGCTGCATTGGTCCTCACAAGTTCTTCCATTGAAAACAAACATCAGGTAGTTTTTTCTTGCCGTTATCAAGGATCTGGAATTAAAGACACCTTGAAGCCGCTAAATTCATCATCCCAATATCAATAAATTCACTTAGACTAAAATACATTCGAGAAGCCGTGGTTCCAATTCAGAAGAAAGTGAACTTAGCCTCAACTTAAGCACGACTTCCGCTTCTTCTCGCTCACTCTCCAGTGCATTCCAACCCTGTCTTCAAAGCCTCTTCCTGCGGAGGATGCCATGCACCGTTTGGAAATGTCAACATTGTTGGCTAACAAACAAGCACAAATACTTTTTACACCGACAGGAATTTACAGTGGCATCTAGTTAGTAAAGGAATTAGTACACACTTAATTCAGGGCTTAAATATTTGTTTCGTAAGATAAACTGTGAACGCACACCAAATAAGTAGCAAACCACTTATAAGAGCAGGTATTCATGAGAGCGCAGACACACGCTGCGACAGACAAGGGCGTCTGCCTGATACAAAACGTCTGCGTTCTATTCCGCAAGTGTGAAAGCGCGACTGCACGTCAGTTACATTTAAAGATGGACCAACGGCGGCTCACACGTGAGGGTATTATCCAATGCGCAGTGCATATGTGCACTATGTAATAACACTACGCTAGCTTCTATGCCTTTGGCACATCTGGTAATATGATGTACCCACTGTTTAATAAGCTGCTTTAACCACAACCAAGTGTTACACGTATGCAGAGATTTCAGCCCTTATTAAGTAACCCACTAATCATCCTGCCTGGTGTCTCAGAGCGGCAAGAGACAAGAGCATAGACAGATGGGAAACAGCCATAAATGTAATTCCACACAGTGCTGGTTATTTTCCCATACATTTTGGCAAAAACAATAAGTTTTTTGTTTATGCGCTGCTCAGAAAATATAGCGGGAACAATTAAACAACACAATGTAACTCACACTGTTGTGAAATCAATCTGTGCAGTTAGGAAGCAACACTGTGTATCCATTTCACTTGCTGTTGTGCAAATGGAACAAACGTAGAAATGAAAGGCACTTAGCAAGACCCCCCATAAAGGAGAGCTTCTGCAGGTGGTCATACCCCTTTTCTCTGTTCTCAACCTTTCTGCCTGATGTTTTGGTCACTTTTGCATTTGGTCAGTTCTCTCACCATAGAGGTAGCATGAGGCAGTGTCTACAACCCAGTGTCAGTCGGCATTCATTTTCAAAACCGGATTACATAACATTACATTTACACTAATGTACATCCTCTCGTGTCTTATTTATTTTTATGTATACAATTTTTGAATTTTTTAATTTGAAATGAAAGGGGTTGAGGTTCAGTTCTTTTGAAGGTTTGAGTCATTTTGTAAATGTTGCACTTTATAGACAATGAAGGAAATTCTTGGAAAAGTGAAGATTGGAAGTCTGGGCTCCGAGGTGGAAGCAGAGGTAAGCACACTGAAAAATTCAATGAGAGAGATGTAAATATGTGTATGAACTTGGTTCTTAAATTTTATTTCAAAATGCCAAATGTAGGTCGTGGCAGAAGAGGAGGAGGTTTTAGAAGCTTCCAATCAGGTAATTTTTGCGTTTTGTAGCTTTATTGGTTCCATATATAAAAAAATAATTATCCACTGTTTTTGTTTTTATGCAGAAAATGAGGAAAATAATAATGATAAAGGTAAGTCTAATGATTATGATGAGGAGGAGTTTGAGAAAAGGCTGAAAGCCCACTGTAACGTGTTCTGTGTTCTGTTTAGTTTATGATGGTTCCTCTGGGAACAGTGGTGGAAATGCGTTTAGAGGAACAGGAGGACGAGGAGGAAGAGGCAAGTTGTCATATGTTTTGGGACTGCTCCTGTAAAAACGTGCTCGTCTTAATTTTTTAATATTTTAACAGGAAATTGGGATTCAAAAGAAAGAGGAGGAAACCGAAATCATTTTAATTCTGGTAACTATTGTTGTTTATTTCATGATGTTTTTAGATGACTCGATGTTAACGATGATTTTTTTTCTCTTTATAACAGGAGCTGATGAAAATGGAGGTAAAATATTTGCAGACAAAAGAGCATTTTTTAAATTATGATCATTAGTTTCATTAATGTAATTTATTTACAGATTTCAAAAGTGACTTCGGAAGTCGAGGTGGCCGTGGGGGGAGAGGAAGTCGTGGAGGTTTTCAACAAGGTAAAGTTGGTTTAGGAACAAAATAAACTGTATACATTTACCGGTCAGTTTTAAAGCTATGTAGTTGTTTTTTCATGTAGACAGAATAAGTGAAGTGGAGGTAGAAGCATTACTTTTTAATTTTTTACTTCTATAATATGTACAGTAAGTTTACAACAGTTACGCCTTGAAATAACAATCAACAGCAGTTCATAATTATTTTACTAGTGGTTCATTAATGATGACTCGTTCTATTGCGTTTTACAGAATAACTTAAAAATCTTGATTTAGGCAACAGCAACTATTTTGTAGTTTGAAATTTGTGTTGCTTTTTTGTTGCATAGCTCGGAAAGTTGCATTGTCATGTTTGAATCTGTGTTTACGTTAAGGTGGTGAGGGTGACACTGGTAGGCGGTTTGGAAGAGGTGGAGGTAATTACCCATAATTGCTCAAATCTATTAAACCTGATTTGTTCTTGATAAAGCTTGCGATTTGTGACTTCATGCATTTAATTACTGTTGAATTGCATTTAGGTTTTCGAACCCGTGATGAGGAGGTGTTTTCAAAGGGTAAATTTTTCAGTTAAATTTAATCCCAATAGAGTTATTGAGATTATATAATGTTATTTATATTTTCTCCTATGTTTTTTTCTATACTTACCAGGCTCACCTACTGGGGAAGATGATACTGCAGGTTTGCTCATTTTTTTTTTTTGCAAGCCGTGCAACTCGAAATGCTGTCAGTGTCGGCCAAAATATTAGACTTCAGAATACCCTATTTTATAAGTGTTATATGTTTAGTGTTTTTGGTGTGAAAAATATTTGATGGCAAAGAATAAAAATACTTTCAGTGATATAGATAAGCTGAAAGTAAAATGTACAACATGGTAAACATGCTGTAATGTGGTCCATAAAGGCAAAAATAGACAAAATATCCTAAGATTCGTAAGCGTTAATATTAGTGTTCTAGTGTTAATGCAGCCTTACAGTTGTAGTGCAGTGTTCTCTAAAAATGTTTAAACTGATGTAAACGCCATCTTAACATATTGCTACTATATATATAGGTCCTAAAGTCATTTATATACCTCCACCACCACCGGAGGAGGAAAGCTCAGTTTTTGCCCATTATTCCACGGGCATCAACTTTAGTAAGTACGATGACATTCTTGTTGACGTGAGTGGAAACAACCCTCCTAAGGCCATCGGGGTGAGTTAAAACCTTAGAAGTGCATATTTTTGTGATCATGGTTACATTAAACACAGTTAATTGTTTTCTTCCTGTAGACATTTGAAGAAGCAAATCTGTGCGAGACACTAAAGAATAATGTTGCCAAGTCTGGCTATGAGAAGCCCACTCCAGTCCAGAAACATGGCATTCCTATAATATCTGCTGGAAGAGATCTCATGGCTTGTGCCCAAACGGGCTCAGGGAAAACGGTGAGAAGTCCCCTTTTAAAAATAGGGATAGGATATTAAATGCTAAGTTGAAATAATACCCTATTGTCAGTCACATAACTGAGGAATAGTTTAAAGATGACAGATTTGTGATTGTCACTGAACTGTGTTGAATTCAGATTTAATTGGTTGATTGAGGGGATTAAGATAAAATAAGACTTTATTAGTCCCACTTGGGGAAAATTTGCATAATTCATCTGTTGAACAGTCTTAGTTATATTTATTTTGTTTTTCAGGCTGCCTTCCTGCTTCCTGTTCTGCAGCAGCTGATGACCGATGGTGTGGCAGCCAGCAAATTTAGTGAAGTGCAGGAGCCTGAGGTCATCATTGTGGCCCCCACCAGGGAACTTATTAATCAGATTTACCTAGAGGCCCGCAAGTTTGCCTTTGGGTATGAATTTACATTTTTCATATTTTAACATTTAAAATGTACATGTTGGTGTGCTTTGGACATATGTTTTTAGAGACTCAAACCCTGATGATAAGGACCTGCACAAATTGGGGGGTAGGGGGGTGTGTCTAAAAGGAGTCATGCATTTCCCTACAACAACTTACACTCAATTGTGATAGTGTCACGGTCCAATAAAACACAGCCAGATGTTACAGAAATTCTTTTTTTTAGATTAGAATTATATTTGCTATATGCCAAATAAATGTTTTTCCTTTGTTTTTTTTGAAAATCTCTGTATGAAAGTACAAAAACAGCTGTTCTGTTCCTCTATTGTTAAGCTTTGTAGTGATGTGTATAATGACCTTGTACAGTTGAGTAGAGAACAGTCCTCTAAAGCATAGAGGCAGAAATATAAAATATATTTGAAGATAAATGTTCAAATTAATTGTTATTGTAAAGTATATTGTTAATACATACAATATATTAGAGCTTTACATTTTCATGAGCATGTCTTTGAATGGAACATTTGAACACAAGCGTAACTTGACTGACATTTCATATTTCAATAGAACCTGTGTGCGTCCTGTGGTCGTTTATGGCGGCATCAACACTGGTTATACAATCCGAGAAGTGTTAAAGGGCTGTAATGTGTTGTGTGGTACCCCTGGAAGGTTGCTGGACATTATTGGTCGAGGAAAGGTGAGTTAATAAACATGACGTGCCCAGCCGTAAACAATAAAAGCAAACCTTTGTGTAAATAAAAACTGTAGCTACTTTCATTGTTATTTAAATATCATGGCACTCAGATCCAGTTACTGAGTTAAATGATTTAATAGGATAGGGTTTATACATTTATTAGTTTTTTTAAAGATGTTGATTATTAGCAAATATGTTTTTTTCAAATTAATGTTATTTAGTATGTAAAAAAAAAAGGAAATCTTATGCATAGTGCTATTAAATTTACCAAACATTTATTTTAAAGTGGCAGACTGGTTTTAAATGGCAGTTTAATGAAATATTCTGTTAGTGACCTCTGTTTTCTTGGTTGGTTGTTGGCCAGATTGGACTGAGTAAAGTTCGTTACTTGGTGCTGGATGAAGCCGATCGAATGCTGGACATGGGCTTTGAACCAGACATTCGCAAGTTGGTGGGTTCTCCAGGAATGCCTCCTAAAGAAGCTCGTCAAACTCTTATGTTCAGCGCCACGTTTCCAGAAGATATTCAGGGGTAACTTTTTCTTTAAAACTCGTTTCATAAGGGTTAATGCTCAGTTCCTTAGTCGGAAGTTGGTCATGGATGTTAAACAATTGGGTCTGATGTAATTTCGGTCATAATTCTGCACGTTAAAAATAAAAGTATTCTAGTAGGACTTAAAAAATACAGTTATTTATTTTTTTAAATATTTTTTTCTCTCCCCTATTAATGACTAAACTTAATGTTGAATTAATTTAATTTAACTTTTATCTGTTTTGCCAGTAGCTTGGCGTGACTTGGCTGGTCTATAAACACTGGTCAGATGTTGACATGGCACTGAGTTATGTTGAAAGAAACACTTCCGTTTTTACACCAGTGTTTTAAATTGTTCTAGAGATTGGTTGACAATTAAATGATTTTATATTATAAAAAACATGCTTGCGTCATT